>CAUYPK010007961.1:0-23631 GCA_963574355.1 Loris lydekkerianus | reverse complement strand
TGAGGGTCTGCCCTTATTTAGAGTTCAACTTAGATTATCACCTCCTCCCAGTTGTCCTATGTTTTCCCAAGGCACTTGGGTTTACTTCTCAGTCTCCTTACCAGGCTAAAAGCAACTTGAGGCCCTCATTATTGTATCTCCCAAAATTTGTCTGCTTGTCCCAGACCAAGGAAACTTAGAGCTGAGTTTCAGAGTGCTAAGGTAGAGTTTCCTAAATCTCTTCTTCCTAGAGAGAGTGGGCTTAATAATAAGGTAAAGCGGGCTGGGCTGTAGAAAGAGGGAGAGGCAGAGGCAGGAACTCTAAAAAATTGGGAAAAAATAGACTAGCATAGTGGCATATGCCTGTAGTCCCAGCTACTTGGGAGGCTGAGGCAAGAGGATGACTTGGACCCAGCAGTTAGAGGTTGCTATGAGCTATGAGGACACCTATGGCCCATATAGGGCAACAGAGTGAGTCTTGGTCTCTAATAATAATAATAATAATGATAATAATAAATGTAAAATAGGAATAATAATGCTGCCTTGCTGGATTGTGGTGTGAATTGAAAGTAATAGAGGCAACATGCCGTGGTGGTAGTTTTCATTAAAAGGGTCTGTTGATGGTTATTCTTTGGCAGGTTGTTCCCTGCCCCAATAGGGGATAATTAACAAATTATCATCACACTAACTTTGTCTAATCCTTTCATAGCATTTTCATTCCACTATAAACAAGTAATTATGTATAAATTATGATAATTCAGTTAAAACAAGTTTATATTATTTTTTATCTATTTTAGCATGCCTGAGAGTAGATATTACAGCTTTTCATGGGTAGGTGCCTAGTTAACTTCTTTGGGGATAAAAATGGACCAATCATACCTCCATTCATAAGCATAACTCAAGTTATTGGTAGTTAAGTATTTATTCTTCCACTTCTTCAATACTCATTGATATTTACTGGGTACCAATTCTTTGCCAAGCTATCTCATCCATCACTAATCTCTAAGTTTTTT
The DNA here is from genome assembly GCA_963574355.1 of Loris lydekkerianus. Classification (NCBI taxonomy): domain Eukaryota; kingdom Metazoa; phylum Chordata; class Mammalia; order Primates; family Lorisidae; genus Loris; species Loris lydekkerianus. Next base: position 22,639 of record CAUYPK010007961.1, on the reverse strand, counting down.
ACCAAAGCAGTCAGGATTTGTGTTTGTTTTGTTTACCTTCATTAATACTATGGTTCCAAGGAAAGATCCATGAATAGATTTTGTCAGCATGCATTTGTTAGACACAGCCACAAATGCATCTCTGATCATGGCCATTCCAAAAAAAAAACCAAAAAAAAACAGAATAACAACAACAACAACAACAAATAAAGAAGTGTCTGCCTGGGATTCTATCATCAGAACCAAGGGTGAAGATAACTCATAATAATTCATGGCCAATGAATCCTTCCCAATGCACTTGTTGACTCTGTATCAAAGTATTATCTTTGCTTAGATTATTTAAATTTCCTTTCTTAGGAGCTTACAACAAAGCCCAGAAAAATAATTTAATCAACTGGCTTTCCAAATGGTCAGTACAAAAGCAACAGATCCTACAAAACACATTAACTGATGTATATTTCATTCCATTTTGAAATGAAGATGTCTTTCCTGGATGGGGTAAATGTTTTCAAGGTTTAATAAAATCTTATTAAATATTCTCAATAATAAGTTCAAATTATATGAGCAAATACTAATTCAATAATAAATTTAGCAAGTTAAAAAATACAAAGCCTTCAAGATGATTTTATGTTTGAGGTAGCAAGTAAAACATTAAAGGAAATATAATTACATGTTGCAGAAGTGTCACATTTTCCTGTTTTCCCACTCTTGACGGCAGGGTAAATTTCAACTCTCCTCAGCTGCTCAAACTCTTGGTACTTTATTTGATTTTCTGTCTAATGTAAATAAACAGATTAACTTGTATTCAAAAGAAGAAAAGATAAAGAAATAGCAGAGAGAATGATTCAAAAGTCAGTTTTGAAGATACAAATAAGATGGTTCCTTTACCAAAACACTTCCATTTGGAGGTTTACTAAAGCCCACATGCAAAGATAACTAAAATTACAGTAGGATAAGTTTATAGCTGCCATGTATGCAATCAACTTACTGATTTTTGTATCTCTAACAACAATTGTGAATGCCCAACAAACCCACTGTAGGCTGAATTTCTGTGTAACGAAATCTGCCTCTTCAACATGGAAGCAACTTAGCAAGCTAATTCTGAGTATTTTTTGAATTTTGAAGTTCTTATTTTTTAAGATATGAGGCTTTATTAGTAAAAGATAAATGCCATGTTTTAGTGGTAACTCTTTTTTTTTTTTTTTTTTTTTTTTTTTCAGTTTTTGGCCAATTGTGGGTTTGAACTTGCCACCTTCGGTATAAGGGGCTGGCACCCTACTCCTTTGAGCCACAGGCACCACCCTTTAGTGGTAACTTTTTTATGAAATATAAATACTCGATAGAAAAGAAGAAACGTATGAATGAATGGTAGTTAAAGCCTTATGTGGAAAAGAATCTGGCAAATTTGATATTCTAGACCCTAGAAACACATGAGGAGCATGTTTAAGACAAACAAGTTGATACATTTTACCACAGTACTTAAAGCTTAGAACTCTTTAAGAAAAGTGAACTTTTCCAAGAAAAATAAGGTGACATATGTTTGTATTTTCCCCTTTATAATAATATATTTTCTCCAATTTTAATATCAGGTGTAACCAGATCAAATAGAATGATTTTGAAGTATTTCTTCTTTTTCTATTGTCTATACGATTTGGCACGATCTGTTTTTCAAAATTATCTTTTACTTTTATTTACAAATACTAGTTGTCTATTTTTTGATACTTAAGAAAAAAAGAAGTTAACTGATGACTCCATACTGAATTGAGTCGAAGCATTCTATAACAGACATACACTTATTTGACAATGTGCATGTTACTTTCTTTGCATTATTATTATTATTATTATTATTATTATTGGTTAATTAAAAAAGAAAAATAATTATAAAATGGGCAATATTAATTGTTTGGCAAATAATCTCCTATTTATTTCGTATTACATTCTTCATATAAATATAGAAAAAGAAGTAAAAGTTGTATTCAGGTTTTTTCTTTCAGGACTAAAAATATCAGAGCTAATTAACTATTGATCACCTGGAAATTTCAATATTTTATAAGGCAGGCTGAAAAATGTGCCACAATTAAAAATATGATCATGAAATGATGGCTCTTTTCCTCTACCTCCATGTCTCTTCCCCTTAAGTCACATCTGCTTTCTGGACTAAAGAAATAACCCTGTGGAACTGAAGAGCTTATCCAGCTGAGGAGGAAGAGTGCATTCCTTTTGTCTGGTGCACCATCAACCAACCTGTCAGCCACATTCCAAATGCAGAATCATTATTTTGCATGATGATTCTAGGAGGCAGAAAGCACAGCTTGGCTGACTGATCCCAGGTGGAGTCTGAAGTGCTGACAGCAAGAGAACTAATGTTTAGATTTATAAACTGAGTGAAGTTGATGTGGAAATCATTGCAAATGAATAAATTTAGAGCTTGCATTATCATTTTTATCAACTCACTTCGCTCACTATAACTCTTTCTATGTAATTACTTGCAATGAATGTGAGTTGCACCTACAGCAGACATATGTACCTACAACTGCCACATATGTATGAAATATGTAGCCTCTTCAAGGGAAAGAAACACACCAATGTATTCAGCATACAGATTGCAAATACCAAAGGCAAGCTAGCATCCTGTGTGGTAGGGAAGGAAGAGCCCGTGGCTTGTATAATTCATATCCTTAAATGAGTCAAGGAGTATTCATACCCAGGAGTGAAGATAAAACTGGTATTTTATCGATGGCATTATATAAATGCTAAAATGTATATATTTTATATACTAAAAAAGGAAAATAAATAAAAGCTAAATCAAAGAAAAAATGGGTTGTTGGTACAGTACTCTATCTTTCATATTGACTGCAGTATATATTAAGCTGAACCATTGACATTATACTGACATATTATTAAAAGTGGAATTCATTTGTGCAAAAATATCTATTTACAAATAGATAGTATTTGTAAATACTATCTATCTAAATACTATCTAAAAAAAAAAAAGATGACTAGTCCCTTGTTATCTTTTATTTATAACTTGTTTCCCTAAGTTATATTTTATGCTTATAACATTTCCTTATGTATAGTTGTGTATTTTTATGCCTGGATAAAGCCACCGGTGGCTAGATCTCACTTCTCTGGTGTGAGAATAGAATCCAGCCATGAAGGACAATGCCACTTACAGATGGAACAACATCTCTGCTGTCCACACTGTGCCCATTCTTTGCTGCTGTCCATTGGCACCTGCTGGTTTGGAATGTCGTGACCAGAGTGCGTGATGGCATGTAGGCTGACCTTCTGGGCAAATACTAAGAACATCTAACTTTGCTGAAAAGACTGCTTGTGGGTTGTTTGAAAATACATTCAAGGTCACCATTTGCACTATCATCACTGACTGCATACATAAATACATGTGTAAAAAAATGACTTCTCAGCTCAGCGCCTGTAGCTCAGTTGAGTAGGGAACCGGCCACATACACCGAGACTGGAGGCCACATAAATTGAGCATGGTCCTGGCCTTTTAAACAACAATGACAAACTGTAATGAAAAAATATCCAGGCATTGTGGTGGGCACCTGTAGTCCCAGCTACTCAGAAGGCTGAGGCAAGAGAATCGCTTAAGTTGATGTGGAAATTATTGCAAATGAATATATTTAGAGCCTTGCATTATCATTTTTATCAACTCATTTTGCTCACTATAACCCTTTCTCTGTAATTACTTGCAAGAGTTTGTAGGTTGCTGTGAGCTGTGACACCATGGCACTCTATGAGGGTGACATAGTGAGACTCTGTCGCAAAAGAAAAAGGTTTCTTCCTTCTCATGTGTGAAAATATTAAGCAGTAATATTAATAACATTTTAAATACAAAATTCCAAAATTCAACTAGGATGACTTGAGGTTTTATAGATAGGTTACATATTACATGTTAAGTTCTTAAGCTTTTTTCCTGGAACATTGTCAAACATCTCAATACTTTGTGACAGGTAAAAACAAACAAACAAACAAACAAACATATATGCCTCTTCCCACTTAATTCTGATTAATTAAAACAAAATGCAAGTATATGTTGTTTCAGGGACATCTTTTTTTTTAATTTTTTTACTCTTTAAACAGATATTATTGTTCTATATTTCTAATACAGTAAGTTTCACAAAATCTGTACTTACAAATACTCTGTAATTACCAACAAAATATTAATGTGAATAACATTAGAAATTATTTATTTGAAAGGAATATACTAATTAATATTCACTATCTGGATAATGATAGTGAATTTATAATTTCTGTTCTTTAATTTAAATGTCTTTCTTGGTTTTCAAATATAAACTCCTACTAGATTTTATTCTATTGTGTCAAAAGAAAATAATGTGATATCTTAAAGATTTTCTCTATTTCAAAAAACAAAGTTGAATGGTTGCAGTATTTATTTAATCCAACTTAATTCAGGCCTAGACCAAAGTCTAGAATGCTGTCAAAGTCTGAGACCATCCTTAGATTCTGTTTCATTCTACAGAGAAATGTGCAAGATGGATTAGGGGTTTAGTAGCAAAATATAGTAGGAAATAGCACTACTACCTAGACATCATGGTCTTTTTCCAAGTTTAATTAAGAATGTTTAACTTTGGATAGACACAAACTTTCCATGTCTTGGCTCCCCTTGTATAAAACAAAAAGCTGGTAAAACTAGAGCTTTCTTCTTCAAAAGGTTATAACAACATTTAAATCAAAATACTATACAATTATGAAGCATTGATACCTTTAAACAACTCAGAATATTTTTCAATCAGGAAAGATCATTAACTACATGCTGCCTGTGCACAAATTAAGTTGTATTAATTCACACTATAAGTAGTGTGAATAGTGTAAATACCGTATATACTCCAGTATAAGCCGAGTTTTTTTAGGCACAAAATTTGTGCCGAAAAACCCGAACTTGGCACAAATTTTGTGCCGGAAAAACTCGGCTTATACTCGAGTATATACGGTACCTTTTCTTCTATATAGAAGAGGAAAACAACCTAAAGTAGATTTAGCTTGAAAAGTTAGGGCTGCACTGCCAATACTCCAAAAATTACAGGTGAAATTACCAAGTGTTATTTAAAAACTTATTGATATCACTCCTGCAAATTACCTCTTGTGTTTTAATTTTTCACATATTATATATATACATATATATGTACATTTGTGTGTAACATTTCAATTTAAAGGAAACTATTTATCACAAGTATTTCCATATAATTCTCCATTGCAAGGTGAATTATATTTCAAAATACTTAGAAAAGTATATGGCTTACGCATATCATTTGAAATAGAAGGTTGAAATCTCTCCAAAAATTTTTGTTTAAACCCAACACATATTTACTATATTTTGATCCTGAGTAAAAAGTCAATACCACATTTGGATACTTGATGCTTGGTTATGTAGATAGCTTGAAATTTGATTATTCTTTTATTTTATAAACAAGAATTAACTAATGAACATCATCTTGGTAGCTGCTGTGTTGTTAATTTTACAATCAGCTTCTCTTTTTGTGAGTGAGGATGAAGATTTCAAAAATGACAAGCCCCAGACCTCATGATGTTTACTGCACGCCAACTACACCAGGTGCCCCAGGGCTGCCAGGGGAGGAGACCAGCGAGAGACAGAAGAGAGGACTGTCACAGGGTTGTAGAGCACGATTCATGCCTTGGGGCCTTACAATCTTGTTGGGCAAATAAGACAGATTAAAAATGATGATCCCTGTTTGCAAGAGTAGGCAGCACCTGCCAGGAAAACTCGGGAGGAAGGATTTGTTTGTGGAGGGACCAGGCCCCATGTGGCTACTGGGATGGTGTTGGGAGCAGGCCGTGACAGAGACAGGGGCTCAGACTGAAACAGCTGAGGATTTCCCAAGGGGTTGAGAAGAGCAAGCATGTGGGAAAGGAAAAGGAGGAAAAACTGAAGCAAACTGTTTGAAGGCAGACACGGACTTCTGGTATCATTTCCACTGTAAATGGTGATTTCTTTTCTCTTCTCGCATCAGCGGTGACAGCTCTTTCCAACTGGTCTTTCCCACTCTGTTTCTTTCCATTAGCACCCTAAAATGTAGAACCGTAAAATGTTATACTTTTGCTTTCTTTGCATTTAATTATAGGATAATAAATTAATACTTAAGCCAGAAAAGTGACAGTTTCCTTAACTCTTTGCTCATCATCACAAGTCCTGCTGATTCCAGCTTCTAAAACTCCCTCCAACCTTCCTTAACCCCTTCTCTATCGTCGCATTCCAAGCCTCATCCTCTCTCGCTGGAATAGACTTCTTGGTTAGTCTCCCTTCTCCTGACAATTGCACCCCTTTAATATATTTTCCATACAGCTACTTGAAAATTTGATTGAAAACATGAATTGATCATTTCATTCCATTGCCCTTAAAAACATCTAAAATATTTAGTGGTCCTTGAAATCTTTCCCCTGACTACCTCCTCAGGCTACTTTCTCAATATTCTTCTCACCTGTAGGTCCTCTAATCCTTTAGGGGTTTGGGGCTTTGGACGGTTCCCTACCACCCTGGGAAAATGCTCACCTACCACCTTGGGCCACCTTAAGCGGGATGACCATTCCGCATAGTGCAGGTCCCACTGAGGGTGTTTCTCTTGGGGAGGTTTATTCAGCCCCTGCCTGCACCTGCCGCCTCTGTCGGTCCCTGTCTCACTGTCCTACAGAGCATCACACTTCCCTTTCTCATGAAGCTAATGTCATGTGGCTGTTTCCTGTCTTCTAAATCATACCTGTTTTGTTCATCGTTATGTCCCTAGTAGTTAGCACAGTACCCAGCAAAGAGGTCACTTAATAAATATAAATTGATCAGCTGAATGGAAAATCTAATTGAAATATTAATGCTTTAAACACCTGGATAGAATATTTGCAGATTGCTTTAAACCTATTTGTATATTTCTAAATTATTTCTTTCTTTAGGTATTAATTATTTTCAACATAAGTGCTGAAGCAGTGCTCAATTTCTGAATTAATTAATTCCTAAATAAACTAGAAATATTCAGTTCACAAGCATTGGGATCATTAGAGGTTGGGAGCAGAAGGCAGGAACTGTCTTCATTTGGGCTTGAAGAAAAACTGGAAATGAATCATCTGGGGAGGCAGAGCTCCCACATGAAGAAAATATTTAAAGGATGGAAAAGTCATTGCTTTGGAATAAAGAGTCACCCCAGTTTACCACAGAAAATTAAAGGGAAATTAAAATCTAGGAAAGTGGTGCATGTGTGGTGAAGACTAGAAATCAATTTCTACTTGCTTTATCATTAAAAGAAAAATAATAGAAAACTGACAGTAACACAGCCTAAAATCTAGCATTTTCTTCACAGAATGCACCTTAGAAACACTTATTTATGGTGCTGCAGGAGGCATGCATAAGGATGTTCACAATACCAACATTAAGAGTAGAAAAAGAAACAAAAATACTGGAAACCACTCCAATGTCCATCAACTAAAGAATGGACACTTATGTTATGGTGTATTCCTATAATAAGATGGAGCACTTGACCTCAGTGAAAAATGAATGAAACTATAGTTACCCAAGTCAAGAAGGATGACTTTGAGAAACAAGAGGAATGAAAAAAGCAACCTGTAGACAAATTATGTAACACTATATCACTTTAAAATATTCCAAACAAAAGAAAAACAGTCTATTACTTGGGATTTGTCTTAGGGTTTTCCAGAGAAACAGAACCAATTGAATATATAATCATGGGCAATGTAGCCACATTTCAGTCAACAACAGACTGCAGACATGACAGGGGTCCCACGAGGTTATAGTGGTTCCTAGCACAAGGCATTGCTCATGTGTTGGTGGGAAGGTTCGTGTGAACAAACCTGCCAAACTGCAGTCACACAGAAGGGCAGCACGTACAAATCTACACAGCAAGCAGCACTTGACGATGATAATAAATGAATTACTTGTTATGTACTTACTATACTGAGCTTCCTATTGTTATCTTAGAGTGTATTATAAAAGTTAACTATAAAAATAACAGCCTTAGGCTGGTTGTTCAGGAGGTTTTCTAGAAGAAGACATTGTGGTCATCGGAGATGACAGTTCTGATCACGTTTTTTACCCTAGAAAACCTTTCAGCAGGATAAGATGTAGAGGTGGAAGGCAGTGATACTGGCAATCCTGACCCTAGGTTGGGCCTACGCTAATACTATGTCTTAATTTTTAACAAAAAGTTTAAAAAATAGTCTCACTGTGTTGCCCTGGGTAGAGTGCTGTGGTGTCATAGCTCACAGCAACCTCAAACTCTTGGTCTCAAGTGATTCTCTTGCCTCAACCTCCCCAGTAGTTGAGACTACAGGTACCCACCACAACTCTGGCTAGTTTTTGTATTTTTAGTAGACACAGAGTCTCACTCTTGCTCAGGCTGGATTCTAACTCCAAAGCTCAAAGGATCCACCTGCCTCAGCCTCTCAGAGTTCTAGGATTACAGGTGTAAGCCACTGTGCTTGCCACCACCCAATTTTAATAGTAAAAAGCTTAAGGAATAAGGATATAAAGCAGTTTCCAGCAATTTTACTTGTGTTTGGGTTTAAGCAAACTGTTATTACAAAATAAGTTCAAAAACTAAAATATTTATAAGATTAAAAAGTTATAATAAGTTAAGATTAATTTATTATTGAAAAATGTTTGTCTAAACTTAGTGTAAATGTACAGTGTTTATAAAGTCTACTGTAGGGCTCAATAATGTCACATTCACTTACCGCTTGCTCATCACTGACTCACCTAGAGCAACTTCCAGTCCTGCAAGCTGCATTCATTTTAAGTCCCCTATATAGGTATACCAAGGGTATCTTTTCTTCCCTATTTTTACTGTACCTTTTCTATGTTTAGATCCACAAATACCTAACATCATGTGGCAGTTGCCTACAATAGTCAGTGCAGAAACATGCTATACAGGTGTGTGGCCCCGGAGCAATTAGGCTGTGCCACACGGCCTAGGTGAGTAGTAGGCTCTACTGGCCAGGGCTGTGGAAGTGCACTCTGTGGTGTTCACCCAACAGTGGCCTTGCTAATGGCATGTCTCGCAGAACATATCACTGCCATTGAGTGATGTATGATTGTATATAGATACAAATGAGGTGATGTAGTATATAAATTAACTTTATATATTTATATAATATTTATGATACATTTTATTACATTTTACTTACAATATTTTCATATTATTATATGAATTGGCTCCCATTGTTATGGAATCCAAAAGGTCACGCAATTTACCATCTGTCAGCTGAAGAACTGAAAAAGAAAGACAGTGGTGTCATTCGGCCTGTCTAAAGGACAGAAACCGGGGTGTCAATGGTGTAAGAATCACCGGCGCCTAAGGGCAGAAGATGGACGTCTCACCTCACACAGAAACAGCAAATTCTCCCTTCTTCTGCCTCTTTCTTCTAATCAGGCCCTCAAAGGATTGGAGAAAGCCCACCCACACCAGTGAGAGCTATCTACGTCACTCAGCTACTCAGTGTACCAATAAAATGCTGACCTCTTCCAAAAACATCCTCCAAAAAATACTCTTTTACTAGTTATATGGGCATCTCTTAGCCTAGACAAGTTGACACTTAAAATTAATCATTGTAAGAATATGTAAATATCTAGCAGAAAATGCAGAAAATAGTTTTTAAAATTAACTTAGGGTATCTCTTGGGTGGCCATGTGGGATCCACAAGCAGTAAGAAGGATTTTTCAACAATGCTGGCATCGTTCTGTTCCTCAGTTGCATGGTCTGTTCACAGACATCCATTTCACTAGTATGCTTCATAATTTGTGTATATAGTACACATATCCTTTTGAAGATATGAAACTCTTAAAACTTTAAAAATGAAGATAAAAATCAAGTACTTCACTATTTAAGATTAGATTCAAAGTCTTTGCCACAAAATATTTGAACAAGAAAAATATGTCTCAAAGTGTAAGAGTACAGGATGGTCAGTTTAGAATAGTAGGTAAAAAAGCTCAGAAACTACCAGCATTATGTACTTTGAAGAAGTGCAATTTATCATGATCATTCAAAAATATTCCCAAACTAATGAAATGCTTGCTCCCCTATAAGGCCAAAGCAAAAAATATAAATGGGATTACAAAAATATTAGAAAACTTAGAACAAATTGACGAATGTCATGTATTTAAAGTATACTGGTTTGTTGGGGTTGCAGGCTGAAGCCCTGGGTTGGAGATGAACCTTATTACAGCGATCTGTATAGACAGTAATTGAACAAGGCTAGATTGATCACAACTCCTCCTACTGAGTGTGAGATTTGGTCTTGAATAAAGTGAGGCCTAGATTAGCACTTAGAACATAGTCAGTCAATGTACATTAACTGAATAAAGGTTAAAAAGTGAAGAGAAAAAAATGCAACATGCACTTTAGCAGAAAACTGCTTCCTCCTTCTCAAAAAGTAGTGAAGCTTTGTATCAAAGTCCTGAATACTGTCTATTTCTTTTTTTTTTTTTTTTTTTTGAGACAGTCTCAAGCTGTTACCCTGGGTAGAGTGCCATGGTGTCATAGCTTTTATAGCAACCTCCAACTCCTGGGCTCAAGTGATTGATCCTCTTGCCTCAATTTTTCTATTTTTAGTAGAGACGGGGTTGGGAGTTGGAGAGTGGAGGTGGGTCTTACTTTTTGCTCAGGGTGGTCTTGAACTTGTGAGCTCAAGCTATCCACCCATCTCGGCCTCTCAGAGTGCTAGAATTACAATTGTGAGCCACCGCGCCTGGCCTAATACTACATATTTCTGTGGAGCACCCCATAACTAGTACTTTTAAAATTTTTGGTAAAATATATACAACATAAAATTTATCATTTTAATCACTTTTAAGTATACCATTTGGTGACGTTAAGTACGTTCACATTATTATTCAACCATCACTACCATTCGTCTCCAGAAGTTTTTTCATTGTCCCAAATTGAAACTCTAAATCCATTAATCAACTCACTATTTCCCCCTCCCCCAGCCCTTGGCACCACCATCCTTCTTCCTGTCTCTATGAACTTGACTATTCTAGGCAGCTCATATGGTATTTATCCTTTTATTACTGGCTTATTTCACTTGTTATAATGTACTCAAGGTTTGTCTATGTTGTAGCATACATCAGAATTTCTTCCCAACCCTTTGTAAAGGCTGAATTATATTCTTGTGTGTGTGTGTGTGTGTGTGTGTGTGTGTGTACACACTACATTTTATTTATCCATTCATTCAGCAATGGGCATTGGGTTTCTTCCACACCTGGCTATTGTGAATAATGCTGCTATGAATATAGGTGTACAAATATCTGTCCAAACCCCTGACTTCAGGGTATACACTCAGAAGTAGAATGCTGGATCATGCAGTAAATCTACTTTTAATATTCAGAGAACCCACCATGTTGCTTCCCATACTGGCTGCACCATTTTACATTCCCACCAGCTGAGTCCAAGGATTCTAATTTTCCTACATTTTCACCAACACTTGACACTTTCTACTTTTTAAATAATAGCCATCCTTACTGGTATTTTGTAAAATTTTAGTATTATCAGAACAATTTTCCTTCTTATAAGCCTCATCATCATGCATGCTCTAGCTAAACATTCACCCTGCTTTTTCTTCTTGTTTAATCATCAGTCCTTCACAAGGTAACACTTGCCTATCTATTGCAAAACCATGCCATATAGTCCAGCCTCCTGGAGCTTTCAAGAATGAAACCACTTATGTTTGGGGAAGATAAATCCCTTGTAGGTCAAAGTAGGCAAAAGAACATGCCTTTCATCCCCGCATGGATAGATTCCACACCAGGCTCTATAAAGCTTATATAAAGCCAGAGGAAACTATAACATTATAAAACAGAGAATTATCTTCAAACTGATGGGAACATCATTAAGGTGGCCTTAGGGCCTCATATGGTCTGCCAGAATCTCAAGTGTACCCCCTTGACCAAATTCAAACTTCACAGAACAAATCCCTTCATTAAAAGGAGTTGTTCTGTAAAAATTGAGTTTAGTCAGAAGGCTGCACTTAAGCCAGGTATGGTGGCTCATATTTGTATTCCTAACAATCTGGGAGGCTGAGGCAGGAGAATTGCTTGAGTGCTTGAGATCAGAAATTTGAGACCACTCTGAGCAAGAGTGAAACCAAAAAATCCAAAAAGAAAAATTAGCCAGGCATTGTGGAGGAAGCCTGAATCCCAGCTGTTCTGGAGGCTGAGGCAAGAGGATCTCTTGAGCCCAGGAGCTAGAGGTTGCTGTGAGCTATGATGATGCCACTGCACTCTACCTGGGGCAATAGAGCAAGACTTTGTAAAAAAAAAAAAAAAAAGAAAGAAAGAAAGGGAGGGAGGGAAGGAGGGAGGGAGGGAGGGAGGGAGGGAGGGAGGGAGGGAGGGAGGAAGGAAGGAAGGAAGGAAGGAAGGAAGGAAAGAAAGAAAGAAAGAAAGAAAGAAAGAAAGAAAGAAAGAAAGAAAGAAAGAGAAAGAAAGAAAAGCAAAAAACACTGCACTCAAGTATCCAGAAGGTTAAGGCTAGAGGTTCCCCACCCCAATGTGGTCATGAATCTCCAAATGAATACTTAACATGGACAAATTTCTTTTTTGCCTGTTATCCTTCATTCTCTCTTCTCAATTCTTCCTGCAAACCAGTATGGTACAAAACCAGGTAGAGTAAAAAGCAAAAGCTTGCCCTCCAGTGGTTTCTGTCTTAAATAATTATGATCATTATCATCTAGAACCATACAACTGGCTCATCCTAGAGAACTGTTTATGATGCTATCACTTAAAGATTCAAATTAATAACACTACAGAAGGGGAAGAGCAGAATAATGATGGGGGCTTTAATCTGCAACCCTCCAATAAGGGATTTATAGCATTAGAGGCACCTGTCTTATACTTATCAGATGCAGGATATTCTTTAACTTCCCTGTTTAAGGTTTTGGATGAACATGGAGATTAATTAGCAGGAATTTCACTGCTTGTTCAAAGCATGTTTCTCCTCACCACAGATACAATCATTAATAACTTAAAGAATTAATTTAGTAGCATAGATTATTATAACATTATACCCTATGCTACTGCAGTTTAGGCTGAGTCAGGTCCCAGAGATTATCATTTATTTACAAAACCTGGCCCCTGGTAAAGATAAGATTCTTATCAACAATAAGTGTGATGACTTCATAGTTTCAGGTCCTGCCACAAGTAAAGAGAATTGAGCTCCTTAACTGTATGTTACCAGCTTCCTGAGTGTTATGCTTTGATGGGAACAAAAGGTATTTTAAAACACAGGACAAGGCTTTTCGCACAAAGCAGTGACATGAGGAATGGATCCGAGAGAACTTTTATTTGTAATCCCTTCATATCATCCGTTTAATTCAAACAGAAAAAAATAGTTTTTACAAAAATGTCCCTAGGTATTCTTTATGGCATTAAATTAGCTATTTGGGGACAGAAATTGGAAAGCACTGAAACCCACCTGTCGAGTGTAAGAAGAGGGTGGAATCTTCCTGCAGCCTCAGTGCCCAGACAAACAACCCTGCTGGATTAGCCATTTCAGCCTCAGTTCACCCTGAAGCCTCCTCACTGACAGGGCTTGTCAGATAGTCTGTTTCCTGCGTGCACGTCTGAGATGCTGACTGACAGCCTGTCACCCTGCCTCCCGCGCTGGGCCCTTGGGCAGACTGTTTTGTCAGCTGCCTCTGCCCTGGCCTGGCGAGGCCCAGCCTGTCAGCCTGCTGGGGTGCTCCAGGCCCCAGGAGCCGCCCCGCCTGGGTCTGGCTGACACCACCTCCAGGCCCGGGGAGACCTTTCCAGCTGCAAATAACACTAGAGAATTCAGACTAATCAGTTCAGCTTCCCTGAGGCACAGAAGGAAAAAAAGGTTTCTTAAAAGGAAAAGGATTAAGAGGGAAAGTGAGCAAAGGCTTGCCTGGTCTCCACTTGGGAATCTGAAATAGCAGAATCAATTGAATAAATGGTTCACCTAACGGTGGTGAAAGCCAGCCTGGAGAGGAGTATGTTCTGTGGCTTTTTACTCTTGTAAGGTCACTTGTAGAATCATCTAATAGAAACAAGTTCTAAAGAGAAAGTGGAGGACGTTTTCTTCACTCCACAGTCTGGGTCTTGTATTTTCTCTTATTTCTTTTTCTCAAAAGGGCACTTTTTATTATTAGCCACAACGCCTCGCCTGTGCATGCCCAGGTGTCTCCTTGGGTACCCATCCGCCCTTGAAGTAATTAGACAACAGGTCACTTTAAAAACGGGAGCTAGGAAGACATACATGGCTTTCATAAAGATCAAGCAACATTAGATGCCATCTACTGGGACTCTTACTCACCAAAACTTTGTTAGCAAAATATTAGTGACTATTCTGGCATTCTTTGTGTTTGCCCTTTTCAATATTACCCTGGTTTCTCTAAGTCTCCAGGCTACTTTATCTGGAGTTCCCAAGCCCTCTTGCTCATGAATATCTGCTTGAAAATTAGGTGTCCCAGGACAGTTACTTGCTAATTGTAATTTAATTTGAATCTCACTTAAGAAAGCATTTTCTTTGACGGGGGGAGAAATGTTCAAGGAAAAAAACTTTCAGGTCTTGATTTGTATAACTAACCCCGTGCACTTGCTGGGTCATTAGATCTCACTAGTTTGTAATGCAATCAGAGTCAGCATTCTGCTCTTAAGGGCTGCTTGGTAATTTGCTTGTTAATATATTAGCACACAGAATTGATCAAATGGCTAATCCAATCACACGCCTGTAATCGATCCCTTATTGATTACCCAGCCTGGTGATCACTTTTGTTGGGTTCAGTCAATAGCGAATGCCAAGTAGCCTTTCACACACCTAATTAGCTTATGAAATAAACCAAACATTTTGCTTGGCCCTGAAGGCAAAGATCAATGGAAAGCTTCGGAGCTGAATTCAGATGATTTTTTCATCAACTTTTCTTCTTCTCTTCTGCAGCCACTCAAGTTAACATTAACATTCTCCCTTCAGTTGGAAGACATCTGAAAAGCAGCTGCCATGTTTCGAGACACTGAAGCAGCTGTAAGCCATAAATCACAAGGCTGAGGGGTTCTGGGCTGTACATTGGCATGTGGTCTGTCAGGCCAGAAAAATAGAGACATAAAAGAGCCAAAGGTCAGAGGTACGTGAAGTTTAGGAGCCTGAACTTGTGCTATATATTATGCAAGGGAACCTTGGCATTGGTGGTTCTTCCCAAATGTTCTTTAGCTTTACCTTGCTTGCGTAGCACTTGAATAGATCTTTACTCATTTGAGCGGGCTGGCTCTGGCTTCCTGCTATCTACCTTGCTGCTGTACCTCCATACCATTGTCAAGAGGACCAGTCCCCCTGAGATTTTGAAACTGGGTTAAATCACTTTGCAGTTACTTCAAGATGTGCTGACCCTTCTGAGACCATTTGTGCTACCTTAAACACTAAAGTGAAAGCAATGTGTTACATGACTCTGAAGAAAAATCCATCCTTATTCCTCCCTCTCCCTATAGGGTGGGTCTCATCGTACAGATAGTTGCCCAAGGGCCTAAGTAATCACAAACATTTTTGCTGATTCGGAGACGGAAAGTGAGTGGATGGCCTTCCTGGAAACTGTGGACAGCTACTATGTTATCCCCGAGCAATGTATGGTAATGACTCCCCGGGATGGGAAGTTCCAAGTTCTAAAACATAACAGTCGGCTGGTGGGGGGTGACCAAGCTTCTACTGGCAAAGGAAAGTGTAGAACTGAAGCATGATCCTACAATCAATCTCAGAATGTTCCTGTCTGAATTGGCATTTTTATAACAAAGAATTCGCCAAATGTCTTTCAATTTATAAAGAACTCATTCTCAGAAATCGTAGTTGGCTTACATGTGTACACCAAATTTTCCTGAGGATTTAATACAGTAGATTTATAGCCAAATAGTAATCAATCAATCAATTGATCAAACAAACCAACCCACATATTTGATGGGGAAACCAACCATTCTTATTTATTAGGACACGTGCATGCAAGAACTTTTCCTTAGATATTATCTAGACAATTTCACCAAATTTTTATCTTGGAGATAAGATCTATGAATACTATAAAAATTAAAGTGATTATTTTTGAACTTTTTCAAGAATTTTTTAAATTTTTCTTCTTCACTGGCTTTTAAATCTAGAATAGTTATATTTTGACTACTTTTTTTTTGGTTTTCATGTTAAACAAAAAATGTTATCAAAACCAATGGTATGTACCATCATAAAGAATATTTACTTTACACTTAAAAGTATTTATCCTCATTTATTTCCTGAGTGGAATCAAATTATCATAGGACCTTCATAGTTGACCACCTGCCTACATGAACTATCTTCTTAAATTGACCTAATTTTTATAGACCAGACATGTACTCAGTGGAAGTTCCTTATGTGGACCACTGTTGTATGTTGATCAGTTTGTTACAGTCCCTTGGGAGGGCAACTTACAGAAGTTCTACTGTATTTCTTTGTAAATTAAATTGAGATATAGTGAAAAGGTAAACTTACCTGAAGTGGCATGACTTAACAGAGCTGAAATAAAACACAGATTCCTACTTCAGGGGAGAAATCACAGGGTCAGGTTTATCTTCTCCCAAACAGATTGTGAAAACGGATGTGAAGCACAATAGAAATGGGTGATTTCACAGGCGGGGTTCTTACCTTCCTTTTCTGGACTCTTCTCTTCACAGGTTTTCACCCCTGGATTTTCACTATTCTCTGTAAGGAGCCAAGTAGACAGAATTGCTTGAGCTCTGGAGCCAGGCTACCATGTCTTATCTAACTTCTCTTTGTCTTGGTTTTACCATTGGTGAAAAAAGGATCATTGTAGACTCTATCTCATAAGGTTTGTATAGAAACTAAATGAATCCATATGTGTAAAAAACCTTTCAGTGGTGCCTGGTACATAGCAAGCACTCCAGAAATTCTGGCTATTCTGCCCATTACTCTCTGCCTGAAAACGATCTCCTCCTGAAATTTCTTTAACTCCTGGCAATACCCACCTCAAGGCCTCCTCAAGGTGGGGCATCCCCATCCAGCACACCAGCAGGGTTTCAAATTATCTGTCAGTTTATCTCAAAAACATCACCTAGAGTGGTAGACGACAGAAGAAATCTCAGAAATATTTCTTACAGGTAAAAAAAATTGTTAACATGACAATGAATGTGTCATCTTTTCCAGAGTCATTTACATTTAGAAAGAAGCTTCTCAGAGGAAACTGTTAAGTCCCTTTACATAACACATTTCACAGTTATAGTTTGAAGCATTCAATTCCCGATCGCAAACAATGACCGCTGTCAGGGTTCAAAAATTTTCTTTTTTTTGGTACAGACAGAGTCTCACTTTGCCGCCCTCGGTGGAGGGCCGTGACGTCACAGGACTCGCAGTAACCTGCAGCTCTTGGGCTTCCGCGATTCTCCTGCCTAAGCCTCCCGAGCAGCTGGGACTACAGGTGTCCGCCACAACGCCCGGCTATTTTTTGGTTGCAGTTCGGACAGGGCTGGGTTTGAACCCACCACCCTCAGTATATGGGGCCAGCGCCCTACTCACTGAGCCACAGGCGCCACCTTTAACATCAGTTCACTGAAGGGCTGGCCTTGAAGAGGTT
The DNA here is from genome assembly GCA_963574355.1 of Loris lydekkerianus. Taxonomy (NCBI): domain Eukaryota; kingdom Metazoa; phylum Chordata; class Mammalia; order Primates; family Lorisidae; genus Loris; species Loris lydekkerianus. Next base: position 5,041 of record CAUYPK010007961.1, on the reverse strand, counting down.
CTGGGGGAGCTTGGCAGCCAGGATAGCCTCTCTCACTCTGGCACTGTGTCCCAGTTAAAGACATTCAGCCACTGGAGATGCTGTTGGGAGAAAAGAGAAAGTAAAATGCAAGAAAGGGACGGATTTTTCCCTCCTTCAAAAATGGTCTTCTAGGGGAGGTTACTGTACTTTGGCCCAGACTGGAGCAAGCAGGTAGAGAAGCCAGCCCCGTGAGCGAGCCACTCACTGAAAGAGCCAAGGATGGTTTTATACCTAGGTCCTTCCACACTGAAATCAAAATGAACATAAGCAAGTCAAGATATTGTTGTCAAACTTATTAGCACTTTAATTTTAATCAATATAAATAAATGGAATAAATGACATAATATCCTTCTAGGGCATCTGTAAAGATAGGACAGAGCTCTACTCTTTCTTGGGACCCCTGCATAACTACAACATGCTCCAAAGACCAGTTTGGGGAGGTTTTTTTCCCCCCCTATGCTATAAATCTGTGGCTTCATCATTGTAACATTTTGTTTTTTTCATTCACTGAACTAAAAACAAAAAGGTAAGAAAAACAAAAAATATATTCCCTTTTACCACTATTTACCACATTTAATCCCAGCACTGGCAATAAGTACATTTATAAGAGTTTTTCATCTTGCAAAATAATCACTGTCTGCCTACCACTGTAAATAACTGTTGATCCTTTGGCAATTTACATATTATTTCTCTCACACGTAAATAAATTTCCATAGGCTACAAGCTTCTAAAGTATTAGAACTTCAAGTTATGTCTAAAAATATCAACATGATTTAGAGGAACTGTTAGAACAGACAGCATTGTGAAAATCTGTTTTTCTGCACTGTAGAATCAAAGACATTGTAGGTTCTGAACTGTTAATTCAAACATAAAATACATACACAGAATTTTTGTTATTGTTTCCAAGTTTGAGTTAGATTTTCAAAAATAGCACTACTGAAAATTTTTAATTAATTTGGTTAGTTGTAAATTTAGGCAATGACTTTGATACATTGAAACATGTTAGTAGCCTTGAAAAGGGTGTACATTTAAAAACATGAATAAGTACTTGGGATCCCAAAGCCAAAATTGCTATGTTTAACAATTTCTTATAAAATGACATTATTTACATGTGTGAATAAATATGTTCAGCCTACTTACTGGTAATCATGGCTTCAAATAAAGTAATGAATAGAAGAATATATAGAACACACAGACACCAGTTGTTAAATGATAACTGCAATCATTTTTTAAAATGAAGAATATGAACGTCTTTCTCCTCCATAAACATAAATGAAAAGTAAATCATGAGATCTCCATGTATGTGAAGAATTATAAAACGCTTTCTATGTTGTTTAAGTTTTTTGAGGATTTTTTTCACTCTTTAGTGCATTAGCTTTGGATGCTACAGAATAGAAGAGCACTTTAAACTATTAAGTAGATAAATGATGAGGAAAAAAACATTAAAAAGTTTAAGAAATTAAGCATAAAGTTTATTTGGTGAAACCAAAGTTGTAAGCTATATACCACTGTGTGTTTAATTAGGTTAACATGAACACTTTGAAAGAAGAAGAAAAAAAGAAAAAAACGTAGCTATTGACGTTTATATGAACCAGCTCCTTGATTAAATAGCAGACTTCTTCCAGTTGAATGAAATTCAACTGCACTTTCTAAATAAGTTCATTGCAATGAATGGTTTATGAATTGTAACTCTGTTTTTATTGCATTATTTGCATATAATACACTAACAAGAAGCTAACCAGTAAATTCTAGGCTCCTGCTGTGATACTACATTTCAAATATACTTTCAATTTTTAAGAAAGAAACAAGAAAATTTTCTAAATCAGGCTGGAAACATGATTGTATCCATCTATAGGGTTTGATTTTACAGAACACACATTTTAACAACCCCCCCCCCCAAAAAAAAAAAAATGGATTACTGGACCAAAAGTTCAGAAAAGTGACACACGATCTTGTGGCACTCTCTGGAAAAGTGATTTGGCAGTGAGGTCAGAGTGTTTATTGTAGGAGCCTTGGAAAGTGACCTTTGCACATCAACTTTACATGATGGAGAAGATGGCCAAAGAGAGGGACCTCTCTAACAAATAACCTTTTCCTATTTCTCCCCAGTCCTACCCAGCTAGGGGCAGGAAGAGAGAGAAGACTGAAAGGAGGCAGGCATACAGTCAGGATACAAACCTTCTTGATCCATAGAAAGCTGGCGAAGTAATAATACAGATTGTCAAAGATATTTTAAAATCTCAAATAGGAATTTGAAATTCATATTTTTGAGTCAATAAACAAGTCTGTCTTATATTTACATACACATTCATCAAACCTAGCCAAGTTATCTTTACTCTTTATAAAATAAGTATCACATTTGCTAAATTACCACAAAATGTTTTATGCACGCTCATACAGACAGAGCCTGCTACAGTAGTTTTTCCTGCACTGCATCTAGATTCTCTTTGCAAAAGAAAGAGGCAAATAGTAAGAAAATAATTTAATTTTGTGGTATTTATCCAAAGGAAAGCAATTTTTAAAGTCTGTGTTGAGGTCAGCAAACACTGGAAGTTAAAGATGAGTATTAATGATAACTAATTCAGCACTTCTGGGGTGCCAGAAGTTGTGCTAAGACATTTACATGAACTAATTCATTTATTCCCACCCAATTTGCCTTTGGAGTAATTATGATACTTTTTTACAGATGATGAAACTGAGACTTAAAAAAGATAAAGAACTTTCCCCAAATCAAATAATACCCCAAGAAGCTAGAATTTGAGTCCCAATCAGAATGGACTCAGAGCCACTCTGTTATTAATAGCAGGCCAACAGACTAACAATTTGCAACCCCCACCACCTCCAGGAACTACATTCAGGTAATGAACCCAGTGCACCTCAACCATCAATAACTGCATTACATTCCATATTGTATGTTTGCAGAAAAATGATTGTTCCAGGACTGAACCAAAAGGACCTTTGCATTAGATGTGAATGAACTGCAATATAGGCTTAAACTGGATCAGAAAGCCTCTTTCCCCACACATTCCTCCTCGACAAGACTTTCTGTTTCAGAACTCAGGAGAATAATCACAAATCACAATAGATTCATAAAAGAGCACAATAGAACAATCACAAATTAGGACGAATGCTTTATATAATTGGAATACTTCAAAAGTTGTTAATGAAAAGTTTCAGCAGATGAAATATTATCGCCTTAGCTAAAATTTCACTGCCACATATGTTGCCTTGTAAATAGGACAAAAGGCTTGGTGAATACTGTGCTGATAATACGGGTGGAAGAAAATACTGCTGGCATCCTTCTCACTGTGCTGGGACATCAGTTCAATGCCAGTTTTAGACAGAGGCCCCTGGGGCTGCCCCCTACAGACCGTCTGTTACCTACATGTCATTACTTGCAGATGCTGTTAAAATCAGGGCATAAAATGATTCATCTTTCCTGAGACAAAAGATTAAAGATGGCTATAAATTTGGAGTACGGAAACAAGAGAGGGTCACACTATCACAATTTTTCATATTTAATGAAATTTCTATGTCTTTAACCACAGCTATTTCCAGTTTGTAAAAGACAGTATGCTGCTGGAAAGCTGATCCTGATTTAGTAATGAGATTCAGCCACAGTCAAAGCAGGGTGTTTTCAGGCAGTGAGGTCAAGCTTGGCTGGGAGAGCTGAGTGCCGTTCAGAGATCCTTCTCATAGCACTGCCCTGAGTTGAGCAAGCCCCTCTTGGGACCATCCGCCTGGTTTGGTTGACTAACAGAGGGCAAATTTCATGCTGGCTTGAGCCTAATACCTCTCTTTCTATTGCATTTTTATTTACAAAGTGACTTGTGCAAAAAAAAAAAAAAAAAAAACACACAAAAAAAACCTAGAATACAATTTCAAAGTTTGGAGGGGTGGTGAGGGTTTGGCTGCAAATTGTCAGAGGAACATAAAACCCAAAACACAAGCTGGGGCCTCATTCTGAGTAATTTCAGAGAGAGAAGAAAGCCCTTTCAGAAGCATATCCTCCAAACGGTGCTGGTTGCGGTGCTGGACATGGGTGACAGTACACATTGGGATTAGGCAAACCAGAGTTCATGTCAGTTCTGCTATTTATTAGCTGTGTCACCTTGGAGAAGCTGCATAATTTCTGTATTCCTCATTTTCTTACCTTACAATGGGCATGATAAGAGTTCTTACCACAGAAGAGGAATAATTGAAACAAATTATGGGAGGCACTCTCTGCAGTACCTGGTAGGTAGTAAGTATTCAATACATGCCAAGAGTGGTTGTTAATATGTTTTATAAGATTTACGATTTGATTGAACTTCACTACGATTCCAAAGGACTTCTCTTTCTCTCTCATCCATCTCTCTCTCTCTTTTGGGTCTCTCTCTCCCTCTCTTTCCTCTCTCTCTCTCTCTGTCTCTGATTCCAGCTCTCTTTGCTCCCATATTTGGGATTTGATAATGCTGATTCCAAAATCCTTCACCAAAGGATTCGCAAGTAATTGTGGGAAGCTAAAATAACAATCTCATCAGAATTGGCATGTTCCCTGGGCAAATGGAAAGACTAAAACATAAGAGATTTGAGGAAAACATACAATAAAATTGAAATTCTTTTATTTATTTATTTATTTTATTGTTAAATCATAGCTGTGTACATTAGTGCAATCAAGGGGTACAATGTTCTGGTTTCATATACAATCTGAAATATTCTCATCAAACTGTTCAATGTAGCCTTCATGGCATTTTCTTAATTATTGTGTGTAGACATTTGTATTCTGCCTTTAGTAAGTTTCGCCTGTACCCATTCTAAGGTGCACCATAGATGTGGCCCCACCCATTACCCTCCCTCCATCAAAACCTCCTCCCTCCCTTCCCCTTCCTTGGCCCTTTCCCCATAGTCTTGTGCTATAGTTGGGTTATAGCCTTCATGTGAAAGCTATAATTTAGCTTCATAGTAGGGCTGAGTACATTGGATACTTTTTCTTCCAATAAAATTGAAATTCTTAGTGGCTCAAGCCATTCCAAATGTT
>CAUYPK010007959.1:0-36807 GCA_963574355.1 Loris lydekkerianus | reverse complement strand
TTTAATACATTATTGTTAAATTTATATGCTTTTGTGTGAGTGTTTGTCTGTTTTGGCAGGTCACTGCGTGGTGTGGCTCTCTGACTCTCACAGTTTAAAATTTTGGCTCTTTGTGTCGAACTTGTTCGCCACCCCTGCCTTGGTGAATAAGACAAAACCCCTAGCCTCTAGAAACTCCTAATATTGGAAAAGATGGACACAAAATAATTGTGAAAGGTGTGGATCCCGAATACAATTATAGCAATAGGGAACTCTCAGGGACAGCCTGCTGTGTACTGAGTACGTGCTACATTCCGTACATGCATGATTTCAACTGGGCCCTCGTCATAACACCAGGAGGCAGGTATTGTTAACTGTAATCATTTTACAGATGAGCAAACCAATGCTTGCAGATCTTAGATAACTTGTGCAGGGTTGCATAGCTACTGAGCAGTGAGGTCAAGATTCAGACCCAGTTTGATCACTCAGCCTATGTGCTCTTAACCCCAACTCTGCCTTTTGACCTCCAAAGAGGAAACCACACTTCCATTCTGGAGGAATGGGAAGGACCCCACAGAGAAGGGGATTTTCCAATCTAACCCTGAATTAAGAGATGAGTCCTGGTAGGACAAGGAGGTAGGAAAGAGTCTGGAAATGAACGGATTCTGACCCACGGAAATGCAGATCAGAACTTTCCAGATGCAAGGAAAAGCGTCTGAACAGGTGGGAACAGATTGAGAAGGACCTGGAATGCCAGCATTAGGGAGAGTTGGGAGCACTTCAGGAGGGAGTAGGGAGGAACTGGAGGTGTCTGGTCAGGGGACCTGAGCCACACTTATTTATTTATTTGCGGTTTTTGGCAGGGGCTGGGTTTGAACCCGCCACCTCTGGCATATGGGGCCAGCACCCTACTCCTTTGAGCCACAGGTGCCACCCTGAGCCAAACCTTTAAGAAGACTGCTATAGTGAGGCAAGGAGGAGGCTTGGAAGGGGCAGAAAGCTGACCAGAGAATGGCCCCAGGCTTTTAAAAAGAAATCATGGTGGCGGTGATGGGGACTGTGATGGTCCAGCTGGTAATGAGCATCAGAGTTCAAAGCATCAAGGATTGCCCATCTATCCTGTCCAATGATACCATTCCCCTGCTCAAAGCCCTTCCCTGGCTCCCGTGACCCTAAGGATAAAGCCCAGGCTCCTTTGGCTGACATTCAGGGCTTTTCACAAGCTAGCCCCTTCCTGAACCTCTAGGATCATCTCAGCCACTCTCCACATTTCTAGCAATACCTGGAGACTTGAGTGTCCTTGACCGAATTCTATCCTTTGCGCCTGTGCATGAGCCAGCCTTCTCCTCTGGATCCTCCCTGCTTCCCTTGCCCTTTCTTTGCTGAGATGTCTCCTACCCATCCTTTAAGACTCCTTCCCACATGCCTTCCTTGTCCTGCCAAAAGTAGGGCCTGAGAAGCTGAAGTGCACCCTCCCCAGTAGCCCCAGCCTTTTCCTTCAACCAGCCCTCTAATGTCATTTACCATCTCCACTGCTCTAATTATGAACTGTTGTAAGCAGATGTTTTATTAGACAGCATTGAGGTGCTGCAGGCATTTTTGCTCCTCCCTCCTGCCCCTCTGCTCCTCATCAGGGCAGCTTCTGGGGCTGTCAGGGTCTTTTTGTTGAGGACACACACAGGGATGTGTCTATATTTACTCTGCTATATGGATTTTTCAACTGTAAGATCTTAGGCAAGGGCCCCGGCGGCAGCTGCAAATGTTTGGGTTGTGTAGACAGGACCTTTTCCTCCTCCGTGGCCGTTCAACTCGCAGCATCAGCAGCAGGGCCTATTTTGGGAAATGCCTACATTTGGCATTGCTCATTCTTCCTATTTCCTATTTGAGAAAAGAGCCCAGGGCCTGAGTAGGTTAGAGAAGACCGAGGTGTGACTGCCGATAACTCCTGTCTATTTGCCAGTGATTTATTTGCCTGGGATTTGCACTAAGATAAAAAGAACTTCTGCATTATTAATGATCATTGATCACCACTTTCCAAAAGAGAGAGAGCTTGAGAGAGATGGAGGCTGCGGCCGGTCATCAATGATAAACCAGGAGGGTGAGTGTGGAGAAAGGGGAGGACCGGGTTGGCAGACAACTTGGTGGAGACAGAAGGACACAGAAGGACACTAAGATGAGCTACTGAGTTGTGGGTGTGCCAGATGTCACACAGCTGTGCAGGCTGTAAGTAAACCCGCGCCAGTGGGTGCTGCTGGCCTCTCTCTACACTCAAGACAACAGTGTTTCCAGGGACAGAGTGCCACTTCATAATGATGAAAGAGTCACTTCATAAAGAAGATATAATGATCCTCATAGTAGCTACAAAGGCTTCAAAGTACATGAAGAATCTCTTTGATAGGCAGATTCCTTGAGCTCAGGAGTTCAAGATCAGCCTGAGCAAGAGAGAGACCCCATCTCTAAAAACAGCAGGTCCTTGTGGCCAGTTCCTGTAGTCCCAGCTACTTGGGAGGCTGAGACCAGAGACTCCCTTGAGCCCAGCAGTTTGAGGTTGCTGTGAGCTATGGCATGACACTCTACCAAGGGCAACACAGTGAGACTCTGTCTCAAAAAAAACCCCAAAAACATGAAGAACAAGAAGACAAAACCCCAGTAGGACACAGAGGGCCAGTTCCACCGGAGCTGCATGAAGCCAGAAGGGAAGATGTGACCAGAGTTTGAGCACACACATTTCTTGCTGCTCCCACCTATGTGCTCAAGTGTTCACTCAGCCTGGTCCTCTGCAACCAGGGCGATTCATCTTAGCATCCCCACACCCCCTGGCACCTTGGGGGGAGCGCTGGCACTCAGAACCTGCTGTTTGAATGAGAGAGGAAGGGACTGACACTCCCACCTCATGTAGCCTGGACACTGCTGGCCTCAGACCTTCCCAGGGCCCCCTCCCTCCTCTCCTACCTTACTCCCTGTGTTCTGGGGAGGCCTCCCCTGACACCCTGTTCAGAGCCCCCACCCCCACTGTCTGCCTCTTTTGCCAACTGTATTTTCCTCCCTACCACTTCTTTCTATAAATATTTTATAACTTTTACTTATTAAGTGAATCATTAAGTGAATCATGTCTCCCCCCAATAGAATGTAAGCTCCATTGGGTCTACATCTGTTTTCTTCACTAATAGTCCCCCTCCCCCCCAGAACATCCCTGACACACAGATCAATAAATATTTAACTGAAGAAAAAGAAATCCAACTACGGATGAACACAGGGGACAGAGACGACAGGGAGAGGCTGGATTTCGGGGCATGGCCCAGTCCCCGCACACCCCGACCGCAGACCCAGACCACCCGCTCTCTACAGGTGCGGACTGCAGAGCGCCAGCCCGGGGTCTTCTCCACCGGCTCCCTCGCCGCCTGCCCACCCCCGGGCCAGGCCGGGCGGGATGGAGGGGGCCGAGCCTCGCTCTAGCGGGCGGGGGGCCGAGTAGGGAGGGAGCCCGGCGGGGGAGGAGCTGGGGAGGAAGCGAGGAGGAGCGGCGGGCGCCGGCAGGGAGCGCAGAGAAGGCGCCGCAGGGCGCCGAGGGGGTGGAGGGAGGTGCAGGACCGCGAGGGCGAGGACAGGGGAAGAGCCCGGGGCGGGCGGCAACTGGAGCGCGGCGGGGACCGGGCGGCCGCCGGCGGGGAGACGCGGTTCGAGGCTGCAGGATCCGGGAGGGCAAGCGGGCGCCCGCACCTGCGTGGCCAGGGCGCAGGTAAGCGCGGGAGCGGAGGGACGCCCCGGGGAGGGGCGCGTCCCGGGAGGGCTGGGGCTGGATGCGCGCACCTCCTAGGGGCCCTGGGGGCTGGCCCGAGACGTCCCGCCTCTCTGCGCCTTCGGACGGGAAGGGCGCACTCCGGCAAGAGGGTCCCGGAGGAGCAGCCCAGCCCTAGAGAGCGTCCGGGGGTCGCCGTCCTGACCCCTGGGACGGAAGGGTGGGCCGAGGCAGCGCCCGGAGACGGCTGCGGGATCCCGGGCGCGCGTTCGGGGTGCCCCGCGAGCAAGCGAAGTCTGGCTAGGCGGGAAGCGGGACGCCCCCCGTGTGGCCCCCGGGCGGCCGAAGGAAGCTGGGCGCTGCCCTCTGCCGGCGGGGTCGGGCCCTGCGCCGCAGCAGGGTCGCCCCTGTCTGGAGGGGAGTTGAAGCAGCATCCAGCTGGGGAGACCCGACTTGGGGCTGCCCTGACTTGCTTTGTGACCTTGGGCAGGTCACTGCATCTTTCTGTGCCTCAGTTTTGCACATCTATCAAATAGACCAGAATTCTCTCTCCCTGACGGCTCCGTGGGAATAAGCGAAATACTGGAAAGATGATGTTTTATAAACTCTAAAATTCTGTAGAAATCCTAGTTTATCACATAATGTCAGAACTGGAAGAGCACTAAGAAATCTGCTTTATTGCAAATGGGGAGAGTGGGGAATAAACTTGCCCAAGGTCACACTACTTATAACAGAATATAAAACTAAAGTTCTCTAGGTCATCTGGGGAAGTTCAAGGATTGAGAGCAGGGGCTAATGCTGGCTGCATTAACAAACTGGTCTTGGCCATGTACGAGCTGTGTAACTCAAGGAAAGCCCTTAATTAATCTGAGCCTTGGTTTCCACCCATATGAAATGGGGATAACAATGCTCAACCCACAGGCTTACTGTACAAATCAAATGAGACAATTGCCCCAAACAAGAGCTCTGTCTGTAGTGGCCACCATTGTTCTGAGTAGTAGCAGCAGCCTCTTCATCCCTTCCTTGGAATCTGTCTCCAGCATTTTCTAGCCAAGCACATTGTGGGTTTGTGCTGTCCTCTGGACCTTGCAGCCACTATCTGAGGTCTCAGCCCTCCTCACAAGGGCATTAAAGGGCCCTTTAACAACAGCAAGCAAGGCCACTTGGGTGGCTGGGCCTTCTTCAGCCTTTGATCCTGCCCAGCTGGTGAGGGGAAGTGGGTGGGCTTTGTCATAGAGAGATCCAGGAAGCCAGGACCTAGAGGGTGGGGAGGGAGGGGCCAGCTGGACACTGCTGGCAGGGCCTAGAGTCTCCTCTTCTTCTGACACCTACAAGACCAGAAGTACAAAGGTGCTTCCTTGGAATTTGTCAGTTACCTGCTGGATAAATAATGAGGATCGGTCAACTGGGTTGTCCCTTCTCTCCTAAGGCATAGATGGATGACTATTCTTTTTGTCAAGAGTGATGTGACTATGAACAGAAATACAGATTCTCAGAGCTTGGAGTTCTCAGACATGAGAAGTCTCTTTCATTGCGCGGATGGCTTCTAATCGCGGCCCACTGAGGGGCCAGGGTCTGCCCCAGGTTGGCAGTGTCCTCCAGGAAGCTGACACCATTCAGTCTTTAACTTCTTACACAGCAGTGATTGCATTGCTGACCACTCCCTTCCCTCCCTCCCCAGTCATTCTCTCCTCTTACACTTTTACATTTATCCTTCTTCATCTCTGTTGTTTTTATAGGTTCATCCTGCAAAAAAGGTTTACAGCCACAGATGCTCTGTTCTCTCCGGCCGTCTTCTCATCTTATAGAAGACAGTCTCCCCAAGTGATCTCATCCACCCCGTTGGCCTTAGTTATCTATCACCTCTGTGCACATAATACATGAATTTATTTCCCCAGCCCAGATTGCTCCTGCTGACCTATCCATTATCAGCCAGGCACTGTTCTAGGCCCTGAGGATAAAACCCTGAGCTAGCAGGGCTTGGGGTGAGGGTGGGAGTATGGAGAGACAAGTAATAGACAAGCAGCAGAAAGTATCAGGCGGGGTAAGTGCTAAAGTTTGTACAAACTGGGGTGATACTGTGGTGGCAGAGTTCCTTTATGTTGCATGGCCAAACCTTTACCAAAGGGGTGATCTTTAAGAGTGGCAGCTGGTAGGAGACGAAATCAGAGAGGTGACAGGAGTAGGACAGATCATGTATTGCTTTATAGGCCTTGTGAGGGTTCGGATTTTATTCTAAGTGAGATGGGAGACATTGGAAGATTTTAAATAGTGGGGAGCCTGGGCGAGGTGGCTAATGCCAGTAATCCTAGCATTCTGGGAGCTGAGGCAGGTGAATCCCTTGAGTTCAAGAGTTCAAGACTAGTCTGAGTAAGAACGAGACCCCGTCTCTACTAAAAATAGAAAAATTAGCTGGGTAGGGTGGTGCCTGTGGCTCAAAGGAATGGGGCACCGGCCCCATGTGCCAGAGGTGGTGGGTTCAAACCCAGCCCTGGCCAAAAACTGGGAAAAAAAAAAAGAAAAGAAAAATTAGCTGGGTACTGTGGCAGACACATGTAGCCCTAGCTACCTAGGAGCCTGAGGCAGAAGGATTGCTTGAACCCAGGGGTTTGAGGTTGCAGTAAGCTATGGTAATGCCACTGAACTCTAGCCAGGGCAACAGAACGAGACTGTCTCAATAAATAAATAAATATTTAAAATTAAAACGAATAAATAGTGCCAAGGGAGTGCTGTTATTTCTCCAGGGCCCATTTGAGCCTTGTAAAAGGAGTTATTCTATATCAGCGGTTCTCAACCTGTGGGTTGCAAGCCCTTTGGGGGTCGAATGACCCTTTCACAGGGTCACCTAAGACCATCCTGCATATCAGATATTTACATTACAATTCATAACAGTAGCAAAATTACAGTTATGAAGAAGCAACGAAAATAATTTTATGGTTGGGGGTCACCACAACATGTGGAACTGTATTAAAGGGTCAGGGCATTAGGAAGGTTGAGAACCACTGTTCTATATGGTCTGTGACCACAGTCAGGTACCAGACTGGGGAAGGAACAGGGAAATCTTTAAGGACTTCAGCCATGGACAGTAAGAGGCACAAAAAACCTGCAATCAGGAGAGGGTTTAAAGGAGAGAGTTTATACATCTAGTTGACCAGGGAAGGCTTCCTGGAGGAAGTGGCTAGGAAAAAGGACTCAGAAAGCAGAAAGAGGATTGTAGTTCATACGTATGAAGGGGGAGTGGGAAAGATTGCTTTTCCACACAGAGGGAACAGCCTGCACTAAGACACAAATGCCCCAATATGTCCAGAGGAGAGATTCCCAAGAGGGGAGCGAGAGGTCAGGGAAGTTAAGTACAAGGTCCTAGATCTGGCTATTATTGTGAGCCTTGACCTACTGGTTCTTTTTTAGGAAATAACTAGTTAAGGGCTGGGAAAGAGGAGGAAGGAGAATTCAAGCATGTGGGCTGAGTGAGGAAGAACAGGATAGTGCCTGCTAGGGAAAGGCAGACAGGAAGGGCTGATGTGGGTGAGAAAATGGTGGCTCTATTGAGTTTGGGGCCCCTGTGGGTCATCCAGGAGGGATGACCAAAGGACATTTGGGGCTAAAGGTACAGAGAGGATAAAACTATCAGTATTCGTCTTTCATTCATCCTTTGAGTAAATCTTTATTGAACATCATTTGAGGGTGCCTGTAGTTCCAGCTACTTGGGAGGCTAAGGCAAGAGTATTAAGGCAAGAGTAAGTATTAAATCCCTAACATATAACTATGAGCAAAACTGGGCCCCTGCTCCAGGAATGTGCTATTGTGAGGGATGACAGGCCTGCCAGCTTTGGGCTGCAGGCCGATGTGAGATGTGTATTATGAATCCTAAATGTGAGGCACTGGCTTGGCACAGAGGAGAGAGGCTGGCCCTGCTTGGATGGAAGGAGTCAGACAAGTTTTCAGTAAAGAGGTGACGCTTAAACTTGGTCTTGAGAGTGAAGTTAGAAGTGGACAGGTGGGCTGGGCGCCCGTAGCCCAGTGGTTATGGCACCAGCCACATACACTGAGGGTGGTGGGTTTGAACCTGGCCTGGGTCAGCTAAAAACAACAATGACAACCGCAACAACAACAAAAAAAAGCCAGGCATTGTGGCTGGTGCCTGTAGTCCCAGCTACTTGGGAGGTTGAGGCAATACAATCTCTTAAGCCCAAGAGTTTGAGGTTGCTGTGAGCTGTGATGCCACAGCATTCTACCAAGGGTGACATAGTGAGACTCTGTCTCAACAAGAGAAAAAAAAAGAAATGCACAGGTGCAGGAGGGGAAGGGCACCCACACAGGGGGCTTCATAGCACGTGTTTCAGCAGGGACATAGGGTTGGCAAACGAGCCCATCCAGAGGAATCCAGTGTGCTGCCTATGTAAGGTCAAAGAGGCAGGGAGGAAGGAGTGATCAGGTCCATCCCTAGGGCTAAGGGAAACCTCCAGAGAGGGTAGAGGAGATGAATGGAAAGGCATTCCAGGAAGAAGGAATAGCCTGTGCAAAGACTCAGATGTGACAAAACCACTGTGTTTGTGGGGGTAGAGATCTCAGCCGAGAGGTGGGCTGGGGTTGGTGGCTTTGACTGAGTTCCAGGTAAACAAGAGGATGGGAGGAAAGGAGTGGGCCATGTGATCTCTGGATAATGGCATAGGCCTCATTGGTCCCAACTGGTCTTCACTTGCTGATTCTATTTGTCCTCTGGTGCTCAGCTTCAAAGCCACTCTCAAGAGTATGATGTCAGGCTTTCAGCAGGCTACCTGTCCCTCCTGCTTTCCCTTGGTTCTATGCAAACTTTGCTGTCATCATGTCTGTGGTCCTAGGTTCCAGGAATGTTTCCCCAGGGCCATTGTAAGTCCTCCTAAGAGTAAAGTTCACATCTGCATGGCTCATATCACCACGTGGCAGGCTTTAAGTAAACAGTTATTGAATGGATAAGGAAATAGGCTCAGAGATGTTCAGTAACTTGCCCAAGGTCACAGAGCTAGTACTTGGCCTCGTTGGGAAAGAAGTTCAGCTACCTGATTCCATAGCTCTACCTAACTCCAAAGCCTGTGCTCTTAATCACGGCCATATTGTGCCTCCCAGCAGGGAAAGCAGATGGAGAGCAGCAGATTTGGATCCTGTAAACACTAACAAATTCAGTGTTTGATTTCTAGGAAATGAATTCCTGTTGTTAGTACCTTGTTTATCCAGTCTGGAGAATACAGCCTCTTCTCTGTCCTGAAAATGATTTGCTTTATCAGCTCAAAGTGCTCTCTGGGGACCCAGATGTGCAGCATCTGGGGGAGAAGAGAGAAGGCACATTGGCCTCCAGAGCAGGGAGAGGATGCAGTGCTACAGGCTTCTTACAGAGTGTGGTCAGCACGCTAGTCTGCTCCCAGGATTACTCCCCTAGTGTGGGAACTCAGACAGGAGGTCAGGGGAGACTTGAAAATGCCAAATGCATGTGGCATGGAACAGGCACAAAAGCCTCTGGACAGGCTTGGCTCACGTTGCTCAGTGGTTAGCGCGGTGGTTCTCAACCTGTGGGTCGCGACCAACAGGAACTGTATTAAAGGGCCAAGGCATTAGGAAGGTTGAGAACCACTGGGCACCAAGGTAGGTAGGTTAGAACCTGGCCCAGACCTGCTAAACAACGATGACAACTGCAACAAAAAAGTAGCCGGGTGTTTTGGTGGGCGCCTGTAGTTCCAGCTACTTGGGAGGCTAAGGCCAGAGAATTGCTTAAGCCCAAGAATTTGTCGATGCTGTGAGCTGTGACGCCATGACACTCTACCAAGGGTGACATAGTGAGACTCTGTCTCAAAAAAAAAAAGCCTCTGGACACTTCAGTCCTTAATCTCAAATTCCTGCTGTAAGCAGGGGGCCATGGAAGGTGTGCTCGTGGGAGTCTGAAGACTTGGTGTCTGCCTGCACTGGGTGAACTTGGGCACGTAACATCTCTGAGTCCATCTACCTGTTAGCACCTTGAGGGAGTTGGACTAGGTGATTCTTGGGAGGAGTTCTGCCCACTCTGACTCTCTGAGATCCTTCTTAAATTCCTGTCTGTTATCTCTGACTCTTCTCAGCATGGTCCTTGGAGCTGCAGCCCCTGGGAGATTGTCAGAACTATAAAACCTCAGGTCCTGCTCCAGACCTACAGAATCAAAATCTGCACTTTTATTTTTTTCTTTTTGGAGACAGAGTCTCAGTTCGTCTCCTTGGGTTGAGTGCTATGGCATTAAAATTCACAGCAACCTCAAACTCCTGGGCTCAAGAGATCCTCCTGCCTCGCCCTCCTAAGTAGCTGTGACTAGAGGCACCTGCCATAACGCTCAGCTCGGTTTTTCTACTTTTTTTTTTTTTTTAGTAGAGATGGGGTTTTGCTCTTGCTCAGGCTAGTCTTGAACGCCTGAGCTCAAGGGATCCACTTGCCTCGTCCCCCCAGAGTGCTAGGATTATAGGCGTGAGCCACATTGCCTAGCCAGAATCTGCATTTTTATTAAGGCCTCTAGGTAGGGCCTTGTGCATTGCAGATGTGAGAGGTGCTGCAGTCACCACTTCCTGAGCTTTCCTTTTGACTCTACTGAGCTCCCATCATCAGGCCTTGCAGAAAGGGGCCCCATTCAGCAAAAGCGATGGAGTCTAGCACATAACAGGAATCCACAGGCATGTGTGGGGTGAATATCTGTGGAAATAAGGGAATGGCACTGACTTTACTCAGTAACTTTTATGGATGGTGGAACATGGAAAGGGGCAAACCTAGATTCGTATCCTAGAACCACAGCTCTGGGGCCTTAGGCAAGGCATTTCTCTGAGCCTCAGTTTCCTCCCTTGGGAAACAAGAAGAATAATAATAGCATTGACTTCAGAGGGTTGTGGTCAGACTTAAATGAGTTAATACAGGAGAAACTTAGAACAGAGTAAGTTCCCAATAAATGTTGGCCATCACTTCACCACTACCATCCATGCTACCCTAGCCCCTTCTCCGCAGTTTCCTGTCCTGTCCCCATCCACTCCTGGGAAATACAAAGTTCCCTGAGGGCGGAGTCCCAAAGTGAGCCCTAGGAGGGGAATGTCACCTCTCCTCTTGAGAGCCAGTGGTTCTAAAGCAGCACAGTCCAATAGAAGTACAATGTGAGGGCTCTTCCTCTTCCCCTAAGCAGCCTGAGGTTCACTTGACCCAGAAAACCTCAGAAAGTCATGCAATGGTCAAAAGATTTAAGTCTTCATGTTCACTTTAAGAAAACATGTGAGGCTGGGTGCAGTGGCTCTCACCTGTAATTTTAGCACTCTGGGAGACTGAGACAGGTGGATTGCCTCAGCCCAGGAGTTTGAGATCAGCCTGAGCAAAAGCGAGACCCCATCTCTACTAAAAATAGAAAAGCTAGTATTTGCTGGTCACTGAGCATATCCAGGGAAACAAAGAACTGAAGGTGTGTCACTGAACTTACAGAGCTCATGGTCAGATTGACCCATGCATGAGTTCCGCCTGCCGCATCAAGATGATCTTTACTGAAAAGGAACAAATTGTTCCAAAACAACAGGAGGAGGTTGCACCAAAGGAAAAGATATCCCAGAAGAAACTGAAGAAACAAAAACTTACGGCACAGGAATATGGGCAACGTAAAATAACTGCAGATAACAGTGAGGAAAAGAAAAGAAATCCAATGACCAATAAGTGTGATTTTTTATTTTTATTTTATTTTATTTTTTGAGACAGTGTTTCGCTTTGTCACCCTGGTTAGAGTGTCATGGCATCAAGCTCACAGTAACCTCAAACTCTTGGGCTTAAGCATTTCTCCCCCTCAGCCTCCCACTTAACTGGGGCTACAGGTGCCTGCCACAACGCCCAGCTATTTTTTGGTCGTAGTTGTCATTGTTTGGCAGGCCTGGGCTGAGGTTTGAACCTGCCAGCTCCGGTGTATGTGACTGGCACCCTACCCGCTGAGCTACAGGCGCTGAGCTGAGAAGTTCTTTTAAAAAATCAGTGCCTGGTGGGCGGCGCCTGTGGCTCAGTGAGTAGGGCACTGGCCCCATATATTGAGGGTAGTGGGTTCAAACCCGGCCCCAGCCAAACTGCAACAAAAAAATAGCCAGGCGTGTGGAGGGCACCTGTAGTCCCAGCTATTCGGGAGGCTGAGGCAGGAGAATCACCTAAGCCCAGGAGTTGGAGGTTGCTGTGAGCTGTGACGTCACAGCACTCTACTGAGGGCGTTAAAGTGAGACTCTGTCTCTACAAAAAAAAAAAAAAAAAATGAGTGCCTGGGTTCTATACCCTAGGGCAGTGGTCTCCGAGCTTTTTGCCACCAGGGATCAGTTTCATGGAAGACAATTTTTCCAAGGACTAGGGGTGGGGTGGGATGGGCAGGGTGATGGTTTCAGAGTGATTCAAGCACATTACATCTCCACCTCAGGTCATCAGGCCTTAGATTCTCATAAGGAGTGTACAACCTGGATCCTTCACATGTGCAGTTTACAGTAGGGTTCTTACTCCTAGAAGTGTCTAATGCTGCCACTTACACTGACAGTAGACAGAGCTCAGGTAGTGATATGATGGACGGGGAGCGGCTATAAATAGAGATGGAGCTTCTCTTGCTTGCCTGTCACTCACCTCCTACTGTGTGGCCTGATTCCTAATAGGCCATGGACTGGTCCATGGCCCAGGTGTTGGGGACTGCAGTCCTGGGGTGTGAGGCCTAGAAATCTGTATTTTTAAATATATATATATATATATATACACACACACACACATGCATATATTTTTAGAGACAGAGTCTCACTTTATTGCCCTTGGTAGAGTGCTGTGCACAGCCCACAGCAACCTCCAGCTCTTGGGCTTAGGCGATTCTCTTGCCTCAGCCTCCCGAGTAGCTGGGACTGCAGGTGCCTGCCACAACGCCTGACTATTTTTTTGTTGCAGTTTGGCTGGGGCCGGGTTTGAACCCTCCACCCTTGGTATATGGGGCCAGTGCCCTATTCACTGAGCCACAGATGCCGCCCCAGATTTATTTATTTATATATATATTATTATTTATTTATTTATTTTTTTTTTGCAAGGCCTGGGTTTGAACTCGCCACCTCCAGCATATGGGGCTGGTGCCCTACTCCTTTGAGCCACAGGCACTGCCCCAGATTTATATTTTTTAAAGCTTCCCTGGGTGCTTCTGATGTTTACCAAGAGAATCTCTGATCTAATTCAACCACCTCATTTTCATTTTGGGGAAACACAGGCCCAGAAGAGAAACAAACAGGCTCATTCAAGGTCACACAGTTAGTGGCAAGGGCCTCTCATGCCTGCTGTGTTCTCAGAGCCCTTTCTTCACCAGAACATGGAGCCTATCATAAATGTTTGTTGATCTCTTGCTGTGGGCCAGGTGTTAGGACTATCCAGGTGGATAAAAACATGTTCCTGTAATCAGGGAGCTCATGGTACCATGGCAGAGATGGTTTGATGTGGTGGACACTCAGGATAGGATACCTGAGCCAGGCTGGGTTGGGACAAGTTAGGGTAAGTTTCTTGGGGGGGGAGGGGGGAGGGGGATGCTAGAGCTTAGGTAGCCTGAAAGCTGAAGAGAGGGCACTTTCCAGGCAGAGGATGCAGCAGGGACAAAGGATCAGAGGAGGAAATAGCACTGGAACCTGGGTTTGACAGGAGGGTGCTGGCAGAAAAACATTCAGGGCCCAGATGCAATGGCTCATGCCTGTAATCTTAGCCCTCCGGGAGGTGGGAGGATCCCTTGAGCTTGGGATTTCAAGACCAGCCTGAGCAAAAGTGAGATCCTGTCTCTACTAAAAATAGAAAAATGAGCGGGGCATTGTGGCAGGCACCTGTAGTCCTGGCTACTGGGGAGGCTAAGGCAGGAGAATTGCTTGAGCCCAGGAGTTTGAGGTTGCTGTGAGCCAGGCTGACATGGCACTCTATCTAGCCTGGGGCAACAGAGTGAGACCCTGTCTCAAAAAAAAAAAAAATAGGCAGGTGTGTGCTGCTGGAGTGTGAAGGTCACAGCCAGTTATGTCAGGAGATGCTATTGAAGATGGAAGGAGAGACCAGTCCATGAAGAGTTGAAGCTTGGACTCATCCCAGGTGCAGCAGAAGCTACTGGAGGATTTTAAGGGAGCAACACGATCAGACTTGTTGAAAGGAACATTCTGGGCGTGATACAAGAGAATGGAGGCGGGCCCGAGTGGAGGCTGGGAACCCATTTAGACCGAGGAGGATGGTTTCATGTCCTGCAACAAGACAGTAGTAGTAGCCTACAGAGGGGAGAGGAGCAAGGCAGAGTCAGGTTTAGGCAGGAGAACTGCCAGAACTTAGCAATTCAGTGAATGAGAGGACTCTTATCAGTGGACCATTGCTGTGTAACAAGCTACCCTCAAACTCAGTGGATTAAGACAACATTTATGACTACCACTCATGTGGTTGGTGGTTGGCGGATTTAACCTAAACTTGGCTGGGCATTTCTGCTTATCTTGGCTGGGCTCACGCAAGCATCTGTGGGGTTGAGGGCTCTGTTCTAGGCTTGGTTTGGCTTCAGCAGGTGGGATGGAGCCGCTGTGCTTCTTGTGCCTTCGTCTCCTCCCCCAGGGGCCAGTGGGCCAGTACAGGTATGTTCTTCTCATGACCATGGCAGAGTCATGGCAAGAGGGGGCATGAATTTCAACTGGTTCATTGTCATCTGTGCCTCATTCTCTTGGCTATACCTAGTCCATGCAGAACCCAAAATCTAGAATCCATGCTGAGCCTAGAATCCAGGGAAGGTGCAGGCAGCAGGAGATAGAAGAAGCACTGAGCTGAGCTTGGAGGGATTCTGAACTTTGCCGTGTGATCTCTGGCTGGTCTCCCACCTTTCTGGGCATCAGCAATTTCAGCTGATTGAATTGAATGAAATCATTTAAAAAGTCCCTTCTACACCAGCCATGGTGGCTCATGCCCATAATCCTAGCCCTCTGGGAGACCCAGGTGGGTGGATTTCCTGAACTCAGTTTTGAGACCAGCCTGAGCAAAGGGAGACCCCATCTCTACTAAAATAGAAAAACTAGCCAGGTGTTTGTTGTGGGCGCCTATGGTCAAAAGGATCTCTTGAACTCAAGAGTTTGAGGTCCTGTGAGCTATGATAATGCAATCGCACTCTACCTAGGGCAACTGAGTGAGACTCTGTCTCCCCCCCCAAAAAAAAAAAAGTCCCTTCTAAATAATGTTTGTCAGAGAGGGACTGTTACTTAAACTAAGTATAATTTACAAAGCATTTATTATATACCTGGAGGGTTCCACCCACTCACTCAAACATAAAAGCCATGTGAGGTTGATACTTTTATTGTCTCATTTTCAGCATGAAGCAACTGAGCTCAGGGAGACTCAAGGATGTGTCCAAGTTCTCCCTGTGACCAGTAGAATTGGTGCCTAAGGCTCTTAGACACTTAAGCTGAGTTACATTTTTACAAAAGCAAAAACAAAAATCATAAGTGTGCAGCCTGATGAAATTTTTATAGTGAACACACCTAGCTCAAGAATCACAACATGACCTGCTCCCCCAAAGCCTCCTGGTGCTCTCTTGGTCACTGCAGCCCCGGCCCTCACAGGCATCACACTAGCTTGACTTCCATCAGTGTTGTAGGCCAGTTTGGCCTGTTCTTGAACTTTATGAAGTTTGAATCACACGTGATGTCTGGATTTTTCAGTTCAACATTACGGTCTGTGAGATTCCTCCGCCCAGTTGTGTGCAGCTGGGGTTCCTTCTCACTAGTGTGTAGTATTCTGCCATGTGAGTATGCCTGCAGGAGTCATTTATTTTACTGTTGATGTTTGTTCAGGTAGTGTCCAGTTTGGGGTTGTTATGAATAGTGCTTCTCTGAACAATTCTTGCATATACGAGGTTTGGCAGTTAAGTTTGCAAACTCATTCTAGAAAAAGTGCTACATACGTCATGTACGTACAGTCACCTTAGAAGTGCTCCCCCTGGAAGCTATGCACTGATGCCAGCACCTGGTGCACCCTTAAAAGCAATTTTGGAACTCCTTTTCCGGAATGGCCATTAGAACTGTCATTGTATTACCCTTGATGTCCTGAACGTCTTTCTTTCAGTATTTCTTTTACCTTTGGTTTAAAAAAAAAGCAATTGGTGGCCAGATCTGGTGAGTAAGGCAGGTGTTCCAATACAATTATTTGTTTACTGGCTGGAAACTCCCTCACAGATAGCACCATGCTAAGCTGGTACATTGTTGTGATGCAAGAGCCAGGAGTTGTTGGCCAAGATTTTCAGTTAAGATTTTCCTATTTCTCCATCAATGTTTATTTGGTCTGCTATGCTTCTCATAGTCAGCTGACAATTTTGATGCATAATTTGGCAAATGTTTGCCATGCTTTCATCAGTTCTGCTCATCGCTGGGCACCCTGACCTCTCGTCATCAGTGACATTTTCTCTCTCCTCAGAAAAACATTTAATACATTTGTATTCTGCCATTTTCTTCATGGCATTATCACCATAAATGTGGACTAGCATTTCTCTGATTTCATTTCTAGTCTCGCCAAGTTTAACAAGAAATTTACAGGGGCTGGGCGTGGTGGCTCACGCTTGTAATCTCAGCACTTGGGAGGCTGAGGCCATTGAATTGACTGAGCTCATGGGCTTGACACTAGCTTGGACCAGAGGGAGAACTCATCTCTAAAAATAGCCAGAAATTGTGGCAGGCACCTGTAGCCCTAGGCAAGAGGATTGCTTAAGCCCAAAAATTTGAGGTTTCTGTGAGTTATGACACCATGGCACTCTACTGAGGGCAAAAAAATGAGACTCTGTCTCAAAAAAAAAAAAAAAAAGGAAATTTACAAATGTTTGTTCATTGCTCTAATTCAAGCTCCAACATTCTTGAAATGGCAAACGAAAACATGCAACAACAATAATGAACACCACTCAGCAAAACAACACCACACATCGACATGAACACAGCTGCAAGACACTGATATACCAAGGTTAGGAAACCTTACCAAGTTGTTTGTATGGTGCTGCCAATGTAAGGGAAGGTGGTAAGTTTGTAAACTTAATCGTCAGACTTTGTATCTTTTGGTGAATGTAGATACATGTTTTTTGCTGGGTGTATAGCTAGGAGTAGAAGTGCTGAGTCAGAGGTTTGACTACCTTTTTATTTTCTACATTTTCCAGATTTTATGATTAGAGAAACTGAGGTACAAGACTGATTTTCTAGTGGCGCCTGTGGCTCAAAGTGGTAGGGCGCTGGCCCCATATGCCAGAGGTGGCAGGTTCAGACCCAGCCCCGGTCAAAAACTGCAAAAAAAAAAAAAAAAAAAAAAAAAAAAGACTGATTTTCTTACCTCAAGATACCAATTAGGTTTCAAAACTTACACTCAGATAGAGTCACCCACACACAAACACATACACACTCATTCCCACGTTAAAACTTTCGGATTCTTCCCCCACATATATCTAATCCTCATGACATCTCTGGGAGGAGGTATCAATACCCTGATCTTACAGAGGAGAAAAGTGACACTGTATGAGGTCCAATGCAGAAGAGAAAATGAGATGAAACAACAGCTGTGGATACATCTTGTAAAATATAAAACCCACTCCAGATTTGTGAAGAGTGATTTCCCCATCCAGGGCTCACTCATCTGTACCACATAGCTTTTAGAGAAAGAACAGACATAAATTCCTCTGTGGGGGATTTATTTGACTGCCACAAATCTTTTCTCACAGAACCTGGGTTTTTGTTCTCCAAAAGAATGAGACTGGCTTCTGAGGACACATTAAACCCATACATCTTCTTTGTTTCTGGCAAGGTTTCATGACTCAGTGAATTAAAGACCCTTCAGAAAGGGGAGGCGATTGATCTTCCTGCAAGCTGAAGCAGCTTGGGGTAGGGAGCCTTTGTGAAGAGAGATAAAAAGAACACCTGCTGTATGCCAGCCTCTGTGCCAGGCATATTATCCCTGTTTCAGTGAAGCCACATCACAATTTTGGGAGAAAGATGTTGTTAGCCCAAATTACAGATGAGGAGGAAGGGCCTAGGAGGTAAAAGGTAGTCTTAGATACCACAGTAGGGACATTTGATGGGAAGGAACTGAAAATCTGTCTTATTACTATTTTCCAGGGCTTGCCTGGCACATGTGAACTGGCTCAAGCTGGAAAAATATGAGTTGGTACAAATGAAATTTCCTTAGTGGAAGGTCACTCATGGACATCCAGGGATAGGAAGGAGTATTTCTAAATCTGTAAGTCTCCCTCCTTCTCTTCTGGGGCAGATGGTTCTTCTCTCTGTTTCTTTCTCTGTCTGCCCCACTCTCCTGCCTCTCTCTGCAGACCTGTTTTCTTTGTTTACCTTTAGCTTTTCTGTTCCCCCAAAACCTTCCCTGGCTTTGGTCTTGGCTGTGGCCTTGGCCTTCAGGGTGTTTCTCCTCTATTTTCTATCTAGCCAGCTGTTCACAGTCTTTAGCCTAAATTCCCATGAGATAATTTGATTGGCTCATTTTGGGTCCTATGGTCCAGTCAGCTGTGGTCAGAGGTGGTCTCTGAATCAGGCTGGGACAGTCTATCTGCTTTTTTCCTTCCATCCCTCTGCAGAGACTCCAGTGCTGGAGGATGCAGGGTGTGTCTGGAGTCTGTGTGATCTGGGTTTCAGGAGAGATGCTGCTTGGCGGAGGAGAGGCTGACAGAAGTCCTGGCTGTTGCTCTCCTGGATCCCAGGAGTATGAGTGGGCAGGGAGGAAAGCTCCCTGTATGGCTGGGAGTTCCAACAATGGCAAATATCACTCACTAAACTGGACAGGAATGGCCAGGTGCAGTGGTTCACACCTGTAATCCTAGCACTCTAGGAGGCCAAGGTAGGTGGATCACCTGAGCTCCAGAGTTTAAGACTACCCCGAGCCAGAGCAAAACCCCATTTGTACTAAAAATAGAAAAAACTAGCTGTCATGGTGCACTTCTGTAGTCCCAGTGACTCGAGAGGCTGAGGCAAGGGAATCACCTGAGCCCAAGGTTTGAGGTTGCTGTGAGCTATGATGATGCCACCGCACTCTATCAGGGTGACAGAATGAGAATCTATCTCCAAAAAATGAAAATAAAATAATAAAATGGACAGTGACACCTTATTTATGTTGTGAGAAGCCACTGTGTTGCCTGGAGACCCGAATTTGCGTTTGAATGCATCACAGAGACACCAGAGAAGTCACATTTGTGGTCATGTTTACTGTGTTGGGCATTGGCATCCATGATCTTATCAGTCCTCCCTAAACTCCTGTGAGGGATGGAAAGTCATCCCCATCACCGAGGGGGGGCTGTGCAGGCCCAGAGATGTGACTCAACTTGCCCAGTGGCCATAGTGAGAAAGTAGAACAAGGATTGGAATCTGAGAATTTCTGCTTGTAGCCACTACATTCCTTCTTTGTTACCATCATTAACGTTTGTTCAGGACTCTACAGTTTATAGCACCTCTTACTGGAACTATTCAATATCCCTTTGGGGCAGCATAGCCATGCCTTTGTTCCCATTTTCCAAGGAAGAAACTGAGAGTCAAAAGTCATGATTGGCCCATGGTTACCTAGCTTGTCAGTGACAGAGCTGAGACCAGAATTAGATCTTCAGGACTAAAATGTCTCAGTATGTAAAACATATTCAGTAGGTATGAATATGTCAGAACTCAGGCTTGGCGCCCATAGCTCAGTGGCTAGAGCGCCAGCCACATACACCAAGGCAGGCAGGTTCGAACCCGGCCCACGCCTGCTAAAAACAATGACAACTACAACAAAAAAATAGCTGGGTGTTGTGGTGTGTGCCTGTAGTCTCAGCTACTTGGGAGGCTGAGGCAAGAGAATCACTTAAACCCAAGAGTTTGAGGTTGCTGTGAGCTGTGAAGCCAGGGCACTCTACGGAGGGCAACATAGTAAAATTCTGTCTCAAAAAAAAAAAAAGAGAATATGTCAGAATGTATCAATATGTTATTATTAGTAACATGGTTGTTTTTTATAATTATAAAATGTGATTGTTTAAGAAAAATTACAAATATTTCTTGCAAAAGAGTTTATACAGAGGTGAAAAAAATTATACACATTTTAAGAATGGAAAAATCTATATTAAAATTGTAATACTCAATATATACCAATAACATTTGTTATCTGGCATATTATATGTGGTATTTTGTATCTCTTGTAATTGCATAAGTCAAATGTAACTTGAGTATTACAATTTTTTTCTTTTCGTTTTTTTTTGTGTGTTTGTGTATGAGGCAGATTCTCACTCTGTGTCACTCAGGCCAGGCTAGAAGGCTGCAGCATCAGCCCAGCTCACAGCAACCTCAAACTCCTGGGTTCAAATATTCTTCCTGCCTCAGCCTCTTGAGTAGCTGGGACTACAGGCACCCAGCACAGCACCCAGCTAATTTTTCTATTTTTAGTAGAGATAGGCTCTCACTCTTGCTCAGGCTGGTCTGGAACTCCTGAGTGCAAGAGATCCTCCCACCTTGGCCTTCCAGAGTACTACGGTTACAGGTGTGAGCCACCACACCTGTCCTGAATATCACAATTTTAATATAGCTGTTTCCTTTGTTAAAATATGTATACATTTTTGGTACCCTCTATTTGTAGAATGCATGTACAGATTAAAGAATAACAATAAATACCCACGTACCCACCACCACCTTATAAAATAGAATGAATGTCACTGACACCATTAAAATTCTTCAAGATTAAGTTCCCGCTTCCTTTTTCCTCTAGGGATAACCATCCTGAATTTTATTTATTTATTTTTTTAGAGACAGAGTCTCACTTTATTGCCCTGGGTAGAGTGCTGTGGCATCACACAGTTCATAGCAACCTCCAACTCCTGGGCTTACATTCTCTTGCCTCAGCCTCCCAGGATCTGGGACCACAGGCGCCCGTCACAACACCCAGCTATATTTTTGTTGCAGTTCGGCCGGGGCTGGGTTTGAACCCACCACCCTCGGTATGTGGGGCCAGCGCCCTACCCACGAGCCACAGTTGCTGCCCATCCTGAATTTTATATTTTGCTTTTCCTCATGGTTTTGCCACATATAGTTATCTTCCCAGAAGTTTGTTTCTTGTTGCACGTTCTTGACTTTGGCACTCATCCTTGTTTATGAGAGTTGCCATTCACTGCTCTGTGGCACTCCATCGTGGGAATAGGCCACATTGTGCCATTCTGCTGTTGCTGGATGTTTGGGTGGCTTCTAGATGTTTTGCTATTATAGCTGATTCTGCTGTGACCACCTTGTCCCTGCCTGCTGGTGAGAACATGGAAGAGTTTCTCTGTCACGTGTATTCAGGGGTAGAATTACTGGGTCATGAGGTTGTCATCAAATCATTATTTCCGTGAGATGATACCAAATTGTTTGCTAACTGGGTTCCTCTAATTTATACTCTACTAGTGGCAGGTGACGATCCCTGTTACTCTACCCTCTTACTAATGGACATGTCATGATCAGATTTAAAAATGTTTACCTATCTGCTGGGTGAAAATGACATTTCATTGTTGTTTTGGTTTGTATTTTTTATGTTATTATCTCAAGTGTAATGGGAGAGAGGTAGTTGCTTGTAGAGCTTCAGTTCATGTCTCCAGAGGTAGATGGATTGTGGGAAATTGGCCCAACTTCATTCAGGGAGGGCAGGGCAGCAGCAGGAGAGGAGGGAACTGGCTGCAGCCCAGCCTTCTTCACCAAGGCCGTCCCACCATGTCTGTCCTGCTTCCCCAGGCAAGATGTCCCCATGGGCTGGAGGGCCCCTCCGGCCTTTGTGAACCCATGCCTTTCATTGAAATGAGGTCACTGGAATGCCTGGAACCCAAGGAGTGACTGCCTGAGCTTGTAGGGCAAGCATTCCAGCCTTCTGTGGGAAATGGAGACACCTCACTCACCCAGGCTGTCTGAAGCAGAGAGAATTCCCAATGATTCAAACCGAGTTCACTTTTTCTATATGAACCAAAGTGGGAGGACAACTTTAGCCAGAGGCTTTAGGGGTGGAGCCTGGGGCAGGTGGAGGCAGCAGGGGCTATCAAACCTGGGAAGCACACATGCCTTAAGGCTTTTGGTCCTGAATTGTGGCAATGTAGAGAAGGTGGAAATTTTCAGAGCTCCGAACCTGGTTCTTGTACTTTCAACTGCGTGACTTTGCAGTTGACATTGGTTGGCTCCTTTGTGAGTTGAGGGCCATGTTGCCCACCTCACAGGCTGGGTGACTCAGCCCTAGAGCTAGCTCAGTGCCTGGGACATAGCAAGAGTTCCACAAAAATACACATATATAATATCCTTCAAACTCTGGGATGTGTTTTAGAGTTGGTGGCTTAAGATTGGTTTTCTTTTCTTTCTTTTTTCTTTTTTTTTGGGGGGGACAGGGTTTCATTTTGTCATCCTCAGTAGAGTGCTGTGGCATCACAGCTCACAGCAACCTCAACTCTTAGGCTCAAGTGATTCTCTTACCTCAGCCTCCCGAGTAGCTGGGACTACAGGCACCTGCTATAATGCCCAGCTATTTTTTTTATTGCAATTTGGCCGGGACCAGGTTCGAACCTGCCACCCTTGGTATATGGGGCCACCTCCCTACCCACTGAACCACAGGTACCACCCAGGGTTGGTTTTCCTAAGTTGAGGCTTTTCTCTGTCCTCCAGGCAGATAATTTTTTTAAGATGAAGCACCCTTAAGTTTGGGGAGTGAGATGGAAACTACTATGTCCCCGGTTTAGCTTCTTAATTTTTTTTTTTTTTTTTTTTTGAGACAGGGTCTTGCTTTGTTGCCCAGGCTGGGGTGCAGTGGTGTCATCACAGCTCACTGCAACCTCAAACTCCTGAGCTCAAGGGATCCTCCTGCCTCAGTCTTCCAAGTAGCTGGGACCATAGGTGTCCATGCCTGGCTAATTTTTCTGTATTTTGTAGAGATGGGATCTTACTCTTGCTCAGTATGGTCTCAAACTCCTGACCTCAAGCATTCCTCCCACCTCAGCCTCTCAGAGTGCTAAAATTACAAGCATGAGCCACTGCGCCCAGCCTACCTTAATGTTTTAAAAATCAGGCTATCAACAGACATAGACTCAACCTTCCCAACAAAGTCTGAGTCAAGCTGTGGGGAAGCAGGATGATAATGATTCTTTTTTTTTTGAGACAGAGTCTCACTATGTTGCTCTCGGTAGAGTGCTGTGGTGTCACAGCTCACAGAAACTTTAAATTCTTGGGCTTAAGTGATTCTCTTGCCTCAGCTTCCCAAATAGGTGAAATTGCAGGCACCCACCACAACGCCTGGCTATTTTTTTGTTGTAATTAGCAGTTTAGGGCCTGCTAGTGGTGTACATGGCTGGCACCCTAGCCACTGAGCTATGGGCATTGAATCAATAATGATTTCTTTTTCTTTTTCTTTCTTTTTTTTTTTTTTTTTTGTAGAGAGTGAGTCTCACTTTATCACCCTCGGTGGTAGAATGCCGTGGCGTCACACAGCTCACAGCAACCTCCAACTCCTGGGCTTAGGCGATTCTCCTGCCTCAGCCTCCCAGGTAGCTGGGACTACAGGCACCCACCACAATGCCCGGCTAAATAATGATTCTTCATACCTCTCAAGTTTCTCCTGGACACCTAGGGCTGGCCTTGCTAGTAGCAATGGAAACTCGACAGTGGCCCTGGGAGGTGGGTGGAGTATCCACTGTTTGGAGGAAGAAATCTGAGACACAGAAAAGGGAAAAGACTTGCTCAAGGGGAGAGGGGAGAGTAGAGCTCAGCCAGCTCCACTCCAAGCCAAACTTTCCCTTGTGCCCTGCTGCTTCCCACACCTGGCACTGGTCACCTCCCAAGCCTTGTCCCTTCTGCTGTCTGTCCTCCAGCTAGCTGGTCTCCTTGTCATCCTCTGACCCCACTTTGTGACCTCAGGGTCTTTGCTCTTGCTTTTGCAGCAACCAGGAATGCCATCACTCCCAAGTTTGACTATAAAACCCTTCCCCTTGGTATAGCTACCTGGTTGAAGGATGTAGCCCTTGAGAGTGATGCTGTGGATCAGACCAGTCTGGGTCTTATAAGAAAAAAAAAAAAAAAGAATGATGTTGTGGGAGTGATTGATGATTGTTCAAAATATATGAAGTTGAAAAACATATACACTTCGAAACAAATTCAAACATAATCACTTTTTTAAAAAAGTGTGTATATATATAAATAAATAAATAAAGTATATATATATATATATATATAAAAATTCTGCCTTGCTGTCTCTTTCCTAGAGTCCTTGGTGCCTCATGTCTGCCTCCCTTGCCAGACTGTGAATGCTCCCAGGGCAGGACCTGTAGGGATCCCTGGTGGAGCTGAAATGTTCCATGCAAGGCAGGGTAGAGATGGCAGGAATATGAGGATGAAGGGTCTTTAGCGTTCTTCTTGTCAACCCCATAGCATCCAGGGGCTGCCTGCCAGGCTCCTTGGACTTCACCTAGGGTCATGCCAGACATGGGCTTCCACTGGCTTTGCCTTCCATCTTACTCATCCTGATCATCAATACCAAGAACCCTGGCTTGATACACGTAGGTCAGTGACTAGGGTGCTGGCCACATACACTGGGGCTGGTGGGTTCAAACCCAGCCCAGGCCTGATAAATAACAAAGACAACTACAACAACAACAACAACAAAAAATAACCAATTGGTGTGGCGGGCACCTGTAGTCCCAGCTACTTGAGAGGCTAAGAGAATCGCTTAAACCCAAGAGTTTGAGGTTGCTGTGAGCTGTGATGCCACGGCACTGTATCGAGGACGACTTAGTGAGACTCTGTCTCAAAAATGAAAAAAAAATACCAAGCACCCCAAAGCTTGTCTACGTCCCAAATACTTAAACCCAGAAGCCAAAGGCACACAGAGGAGAAGTCTTCAATAGTAATAATAAATAATATTCTTAAATAATATTTACCAGTTTATTATATAGGATATAAATGAACAGCCAGGAGAAAAGGTACATAGGATGAGGTCTGAAAGGGTTGCATGCAGGGTGGTGCCTATGGCTCAGTGAGTAGGGTGCTGGCCCCATATACCAGAGGTGGTGGGTTCAAATCCAGCCCTGGCCAAAAACTGCAAAAGAAAAAAAAAAAAAGGGTCACATGCACAAAAGTTTGTGTTCCTGTGGGGTTGGAGGATGCCACATTCCAGGCACGTGGGTGTCTGGTACAACCTGGAAGCTCCAATGATTTTTCTTTTTGTGGCTGAATTTCCAGTTTTCATTTGGAAAGCTGAGTGTATTCTTTTGGATTTGAACTTCCACCATGGAAAACGCTCAAGAGTTTTTTTTTCTCAGAGTTTTTATTTTTGCAATTAATTTCTTTGTTGAATAAACGGGTGTTTTTGTTTTTGCTTGTGTGTTGTTGTTTGGTTTTAGGGCCATTGAAACTTGAAAAATTCAAATGAATAGAAAGAAGGTCACCCCTTCTACACACACACACTTTGTAGAGAAATAGGCTAACAATTTGGCTTCTTTCCTAGTAGCCTCCCTCCCACCAGTTTTATTTTTATTTAAGTTTCAGTTTGTTGCTAAATAAATAGAATGATGCTTTCTGATTCACAGCTTATAGAACTGATTTCACAGGCTAGCCTGTGATGCTTCCAATAGCAATGGTATTTTGTCCCCCCTGGGAACTGTGGGGGTGGGACACATCGCCCTCTCCTGCGTTCTCCTGACGCCTTTGGGAATGCCAGTTTCACAGCACCACTACCAGTCCTTAAGCAGTATTGTTTTTAATCCTATAGTTAATTTCACACTTCTGAATTATCCTTCTAGAACCTAACACTTCTTTTTTCTCTCTTTTAAACCCCAGAGCTTCTGAACATGTGCCCCTCTCCCTGAACCCACAGAGATCTGTTTGTTTTGCCTTTTCCCAGCTCCTGCATTCTTCAAGACTTGGTAACCAGAATGTTTTGTCTGTTCAGGCTAAAAACGTCAGTGGGACAGGAACCAAAGTTAAATACCTCCCGATGCCTCTGCCTCGGGATGAACCTGGGAAAACTGGGAGCCGCTGCCTGGAGTGCTTCTCTGAATCAGCTGGAACTTTCTGTCTCTAGTTTTAAAAGCTCCCCGGAGACAAGCTGAAATCCAGAAATCTTCTCAATTAGGGGGAAATTCTGAAGTTCTCATTAAAACACAATTGATGTCTCAAGCTTTGAAAAGAGCCCAGATGCCAAAGGCAAGAATCCCAGAGCATTGCCCACACTGGTGTGATGCCCTGATAATTGTCTAACCAATTCAGCATGTCCCCCCTGGGCGTGACCATCTCCTGGGTACAGTTCCGGAACCAGGGGACAGCATCCCATTCATGTGATCTAGGAAAGATCTTTAACTACCAGCTGGGAGTTGGCTCACTGTTCTTCCAAAGGTCAGGTCTTGAGGTCTTCACACTGTGGTCTCTTTTGATTTATGGCTCCTACCAGTGTGAAGCAGAATGACCTTGCTACAGGACAACCTTGAAAGAAGGAGCCAAGTTCGTGGAAGTCTGCAGGAAGAGAGAGCTACCTAGCATGTCCACACTGAACCAGTCAGCAGAAGACCTTCCCCAGGAGGCTTCTAACAGATCCCTGAATGCCACAGAAGCCCCAGGGGCTTGGGACCCTGGGACCCTGCAGGCTCTCAAGATCTCCCTTGCAGTGGTCCTTTCCATCATCACCCTGGCCACAGTCCTCTCCAACGCTTTCGTACTTACCACCATCTTACTCACCAGGAAGCTGCACACACCCGCCAACTATCTGATTGGCTCGTTGGCCACGACAGACCTCTTGGTTTCCATCCTGGTCATGCCCATCAGCATTGCCTACACTACCACCCACACCTGGAACTTTGGCCAGATCCTGTGTGACATCTGGCTGTCCTCGGACATCACGTGCTGCACAGCCTCCATCCTCCACCTCTGCGTCATTGCGCTAGACAGGTACTGGGCCATCACGGACGCCCTGGAGTACAGTAAGCGCCGGACGGCCTGCCGCGCGGCCACCATGATCGCCACCGTCTGGGCCGTGTCCATCTGCATCTCCATCCCGCCGCTCTTCTGGCGGCAGGCCAAAGCCCAGGAGGAGATGTCCGACTGCCTGGTGAACACGTCTCAGATCTCCTACACCATCTACTCCACCTGCGGGGCCTTCTACATCCCCTCGCTGGTGCTCATCGTCCTGTACGGCCGGATCTACCGGGCGGCGCGGAACCGCATCCTGAATCCACCCTCGCTCCGCGGGAAGCGCTTCACCACCGCGCAGCTCATCGCGGGCTCCGCCGGGTCCTCGCTCTGCTCGCTCAGCGCCGGCCTCCCCCAAGGGCACGAGCCCTCGCCCGGCTCCCCTCTCTTTTTCAACCACGTGAAAATCAAGCTTGCGGATAGTGTCCTGGAACGGAAGAGGATTTCCGCGGCTCGAGAGAGGAAAGCCACCAAAACCCTGGGCATCATTCTGGGCGCTTTTATCATCTGTTGGCTGCCCTTCTTCGTGGCATCTCTGGTCCTCCCCATCTGTAGGGACGCGTGCTGGCTCCACCCAGCCCTCTTTGACTTCTTCACCTGGCTGGGCTACTTAAACTCGCTCATCAACCCCATCATCTACACAGTGTTCAATGAAGAGTTTCGGCAAGCTTTCCAGAAAGTTGTCCGTTTGCGGAAAGCCTCCTGGTGACACTTTTGTGTCCTGTAACCCAGCTGGGGTTGTCCTATTCCATTTTTTTTTCCTGAGACTTGAGTTAATTCATGATTATCTTGGGCCTCCTGGTTCAATCAACAGAATTATTCTGTGTTCTTTTTTTCTGTTGCCTTCTTGACTTCTGAGCCACCAAGACCTAAGCAGCTGAGTGAAAGGGAATAAGACTGAAGATTTCCCTTAGCATAATGTTTTCACAGTTTCTCCGTGTTGGAAGAAAGGTGACCCGCAGGATTCCTTACTGATACGGTTCAGGTGAGAAGCTGACTCTGTAGAAAAGACCTCAGGCTCAAGGGGAAGGCTGTCTTGTCTACCTGAGATCTGTATGAAACTCAAAAGAGGGTAGATATGATTAATAACATGTATGGAAGGAGAATTGGGAGACAGGGGAAGGCTCTTTTGTCTACCTGAGATCTGTATGGAGCTCAAATGGGTACTATTAATGACATATATGGAAGGAGAATTTGGAGACAGGATGGAGGGGTCTATATGCCATGTGGCACCTTGATTTGAAAATAACACCCCTGCGTGTCTTCCACTGAGTCCTCCTTAAACTGGGTCTCTCCCAATTGTCCATAAGGAGAAAGTCAGTATTGGAGATGAGAACAACTCAGAATGACTTGGAGAGAGATTCTAGTCCCAGGATAGCTGGGACTAGATTGAATACCTGGTATCCTTCCCCCATACCCCTACACTATCTTAATATTCTGACGTTAAAATCCATTATAACTCCATTGAAGTAGATTGATGAGCTTTGAACCCACCAAGCTTTCAGTGGGTCGCTATTTTGAATTATTTTTTTACATCCGGTTCTCATTAGAGATCTGAGACCTAATTAGAGATGTGAGTCTTATCAAATAAAAAGCATGAGACGTCATGACCTGTAAAAGTCTTTGAGTGATTTTTTCCCCCTCCTCTCCCTGGATGTAGAAACCATTCAACTCAATTCAGTCTCTAGCATTTATTGAGTGCCAACTTATTCCCAGGTCCTGGGGCTGACCACTGGCGTTTGTTATATCATCGAAAGTCAGGATATTGTGGTGATTAGGAGCTCAGAACCTGATGCCTCAGTTTAAATACAAGTGCAACCAATTTCTAGCTGGGTGAACTTGGACAAGTTTCTTGACCCACCTTTGCCTAATTTTCCTCAATTATAAAATGAGGATAATAATAAGTATGTTATTGTGTAAATAACCACAGCACTTGGCACAAGAGCACTTAAGCTGACCTACCTAAGGTCAAGCAGCAATATAAAAATAACAGCCACTATTAAGTGCCAATAATGCTCCTTACATACGTTTTCTCATTTACTCATCATCCTCATTTTACAGAAGCAGTAAAGAAATGCTTGTGGTTAAGGAAGCTTTCATAAAGAGATGACATGTCAGCAGACTCCCAAAAGCTGAGACCATGTGGGAGGGGAGGTCCAAGGAGAGGAGATGTGCTGAGGCCTCTTTGGGAAGATGAGACACAGCAAAGGAAGATAAGAACGGTGCAGAAAAGAGCAGAAACAGAGCCTGAAAGGCCTGTAATGTTCAGTGGGTTCTCTGGGCTCCGGGAGAAGAATGGTAGCTAGGAATATGAGATGTCAAGAAGAAAAGGAAAAGCAGGGAGGCCAAGATGGTGGGGGTGGTTTACCTGGGGGAGTCTTTCTGACTGTGACGTTTATGTTGGACATCTTACAGCGTAGTCCCTGGATCACAGTATCAGCAACAACCAGGGCCGGTGTGGGGGCAGACACCTATAATCTGTGCTACTTGGGAGGCTGAGGAAATGGGATGGCCACAGCCCAGGAGTTCAAGGCTGCAGTGAGCTCTGATTACACGACTGCACTCCAGCCTGGACAACAGAGTGAGATCTTGTCTCTAAAAAAAGTAATCACCCATGGAGCTTGTTAACTTTGAACTTCTGTCACCACCTCAGATCCACTGAGTCAGAATCTCTGGCAATGAGGCCCAGCAGTCTGCTTTTTAAATAAGACTCTCTCTCCCACATCCTGATTTCTATGCTTCTAAAGTTTGGGAACCACTGATGAGTAAGTGTCTTGCTCACTCTGTGAAGCCTTTCCTGAGCCCAGAGGCCCCTCTCAGGATCCTGTTTCTCTCCTCTGCACCTGGCCGGCCCTTTCCTGCCTGCCTTTGAGGCTGTGCTCATCTCATTCCTTCCGTCTTGCTTTGGGCCATCTTCCTATCTGAGAAAGTCCAGGAATTCAGAGATTGGGTGAGGAGCAATGTATAGTGTGGCTTAGAGGTTAAGGGCACAGGCTTTGATGTCAGACACACCTGGACCTGAATCCCAGTACTGACGTTTATCAGCTGTGTGACCCAGGGCAAATCA
This sequence comes from Loris lydekkerianus, assembly GCA_963574355.1. Taxonomy (NCBI): domain Eukaryota; kingdom Metazoa; phylum Chordata; class Mammalia; order Primates; family Lorisidae; genus Loris; species Loris lydekkerianus. Next base: position 7,102 of record CAUYPK010007959.1, on the reverse strand, counting down.
CCTACCCTCTCTGTGCTTCAGTTTCTTCAACTATAAAATGGGGTTGTAGGTATCTAAATCATGGTGTGTTTGTGAGGGCTAAGTGAGGTGGTGATTATAAAGGGCTTTGCCCAGTGAAATGTCATCTGAGGCATTTACTTTTTGAGCCAATTACAAAAAGAGAAATTCACACGTCACCTCACAGGCCTTTCCTGACTAGAACAAAGGTTGGCAAACGTCTAAATGGCTTTATTGTGATAAAATCTACATGCCATAAAAATCTCTCATTTAGGAGTGGCACCCATAGCTCAGGGAGTAGGGCGCCAGCCACATGTACCAGGGCTGGTGGGTTCAAACCCAGCCCGGGCCTGCTAAAAAAAAAAATAGCCAGGCCTTGTAGCAGGTGCCTATAGTCCCAGCTGCTTGGGAAGCTGAGGCAAGAGAATCGCCTAAGCCCAGGATTTGGAGGTTGCTATGAGCTGTGACGCTATGGCACTCTACTGAGGGCAATAATGTGAGACTCTGTCTCTAAAATATAAAATAAAATAAAAATAAATCAGTCATTTAAAACATACAATTTAATGGCTTTTCGTATATTCACAGAATTGTACAACTGCAACCCAATCCATATAGTGCATTTTTGTCACCCCAAAAAGAAACCCTTCACTCTTTAGCCATCATCCCCCAGTCCACTAATCTTCCTTCTTTCTTTCTTTCTTTCTTTCTTTTTTTTTTTTTAACAAGATCTCATTCTGTTTCCCAGGCTTGAGTGCAGTGTTGTCATCATAGCTCACAGCAATCTTAAACTCCTGGGCCCAAGGGATCCTCCTGCTTCAGGGTTTCCAGTAACTGGGACTACTGGCATGCACCACTACACCTAGCTAATTTTTTTCTTTCTTTCTTTCTTTTTTTTTTTTTTTTTTGTAGAGACAGGTTCTCGCTCTTGCTCAGCCTTACCTTAAATTCTTGGCCTCAAGCAATTCCCCAGCCTCAGTTTCCCAAAGTGCTGGGATTATAGGCATGAGCCAATGAGTCCTACTAATCTCCTTCCTGTCTCTAAAGATTTGCCTATTTTGGAATTTTTTTCTTTTTTTTTTTTTTAATCTTTTTACTTATTTTTTTTTTTTTTTAGAGACAGAGTCTCACTTTGTCACCCTCAGTAGAGTGCTGTGATGTCATAGCTCACAGCAACCCCCAGCTCTTGGGCTTAGGTGATTCTTTGCCTCAGCCTCCTGAGTAGCTGGGACCATAGGTGCCCGCCACAATGCCTGGCTATTTTTTGTTGCAGTTTGGCCAGGGTCGGATTTGAACCTGCTACCCTTGCTATATGGGGCCAGTGCCCTACTCACTGAGCCACAGGTACTGCCTTTTTTTTCTTTTTTTGAGATAGAGTCTCACTCAGTTGCCCTGAGATTGAGTGCTATGGCATCATAGCTCACAGCAACCTCAAATTCTTGGGTTCAAGCAATCCTCTTGTCTCAGCCTCCCAAGTAACTGGGACTACAGGCACCTGCCACAATGCCCGGCTAGTTTTGTAGAGTTGGGGACTTGCTTTGCTCAGGCTGATCTCTGAACTTCTGAGCTCAGGCAATCCACCCACCTCAGCCTCCCAGAGTGCTAGGATCATAGGTGTAAAACACTGTGTCAAGCCTATTTTGGATATTTCATTAAAATGGGATTGTACAATAGGTGGTCCTTAGTGGCTGGCTTCTTTCACTTAGATTGTTTTCATGGTTCACCCATATTATAGCATATATCAGTAGTACATTTCTTTTTTTTTCTTGTTTTTCTTTCTTTTTTTTTGAGACAGAGTCTCATTATGTCACCTCAGTAGAGTGCTATGACATCACAGCTCACAGCAACCTCAAATTCCTTAAGTGATTCTCTTGCCTCAGCCTCCCAAGTAGCTTGGACTATAGGCATCTGCCACAATGCTCAGTTATTGTTTTGTTGCAGTTGTTTAGCTGGCCTGGGCAGGGTTCAAACCTGCCACCCTTGGTGTATGTGGAGTTGGAGGTTGCAATTCTCCTCCCTCTGCCTCCCAAGTAGCTGGGACTACAGGGGCCTGCCACAACGCCTGGCTATTTTTTAGTTATAGTTGTCATTGTTGTTTGGCAGGACCCGACTAGATTTGAACCCGCCAGCCCTGGTGTATGTGACTGGCACCTTAGCCACTTGAGCCACAGGCACCAAGCCTGGTTTTATTTAATTTTGTTATTATTATTATTATTTTTTTTTTTTTTTTGAGACAGAGTCTCAAGCCCTCGGTAGAGTACTGTGGTGTCATAGCTCACAGCAACCTCAAACTCTTGGGCTTCAGCAATTCTCTTGCCTCAGCCTCCCAAGTAGCTGGGACTACAGGTGCCTGCCACAATGTCCAGCTATCTTTTGGTTATAGTTGTCATTGTTGTTTGGCGAACCCGGGCTGGATTCAAACCCCCCAGCTCTGGTGTATGTGGCTGGTGCCTTAGCTGCTTGAACTACAGGCACCGAGCCTGACTTTATTTTTTAAATTATGCTATTACTGATGGCAATATTTATACATTAAGTTCTTGCTTATTGTCTATCTGGCTTCTCTACAGTGTCAGCTTTATGAAGGTGGGATCTGATTTGTTATACTCACCATTTGACCCCAGTGCCTGTTGCATAGCACGTGCTCAATAAATATTTGTTTGAATGAATAAGTGACTGACTGAATGAATGAATGGAACAGCACATCCATGTGTACAAACAACTTATGTAAGTCATTTCTCAATGTCTTTGTCTTTAAGATTTTAAGAGAAGATGACTGACACTGGGGCTGGAACTTCACATAAGAGATTTGGTGTCAGGTAGACCTGGGTCAGACTCAGCACAGTTCTGGTCTGAGTGTAACTGGGGCAAGAGGCAAGTGAGGAGGCTGGGTAACCCAGTGTCCCTGAGGAGCCAGGCTGGGATGAGCCCCTTAGCCTGTACTCAGGCCAGTCCCTGTCCTCTTCTCTAGCGGTCACTACCCTGTGCCAGTGAAAGGATAAGTCAGCATAGGAGGAAGCTGTTTTCTGGTCTTTGTTATTATTACCTGAAAGCTGCCCATTCAGCTGTCCTGTCTGGAGAATTGCATTCCTTAGGCCCTGGGGAGGTAAAATTAAAAATAAACTTGTTTCCCATGACCATAAAAGAAGCCCGTATTTGGAACCTTTTTCCTCTTCTCCCCACCCAGCCCTCTCATGCCCCTAATTCCTTCACACTTAGTCACAGACGCACAAGCAGCATGATGGTGACGATGCTGGGGGAGGGCAGGGCAGGGATCTGCTAGTGTTTTTCTGTTTTGAGACAGTCTCACTTTGTCACCCTCTGTAGAGTACCATGGCGTCAGCTCATAGCAACCTCAAACTCCTGGGCTCAAGCAATTCTCTTGCCTCAGCCTCCCAAGTAGCTGGGACTACTGGATCCTGCCACAACGCCCGGGTAATTTTAGAGATGGGGGGTCTCACTCTTGCTCAGGCTGGTCTTGAACCTGTGAGCTCAGGCCATCTGCCCACCTCCACCTCCCAGAGTTCAAGGATTACAGGTGTGAGCCACCTCGCGTGGCCAGGATCTGCTAGTTTTTTTGTTTTGTTTTGTTTTGCTTTTTTGAGACAGAGCCTCAAGCTGTCACCCTGGGTAGAGTGCTGTAACATCACAGCTCACAGCAACCTCCAACTCCTGGGCTTAAGGGATTCTCTTGCCTCAGACTCCCAAGTAGCTGGGACTACAGGTGCCTGCCACAACACCCAGCCATTTTTTGGTTGTAGTTGTCATTGCTGTTTGGCAGGCCCAGGCTAGATTTGAACCTGCCAGCTCTGGTGTATGTGGCTGGCGCTTTAGCCACTTGAGCTACAGGTGCTGAACCAGATCTGCTAGTTTTTGGTATAGGCAAGTATGAGTGAGCATGGCAGACAGTGCAGAGTGCCTGCCCTGCAGCCAATTCTTTCCCTTGCTCACAGAACCCCAGGTCCGTTCTTCATTTTTTATTTTTTTTAATTAAAAAGGTATATATATAGATATATATATATATATATATAACTAACTGTATGTATAGATAGAGACAGAGAGACTCACTTTTTTGCCCCTGGTAGAGTGCTGTGATGTCATAGCTCACAGCAACCTCAATTTTTTGGGCTCAGGAGATCCTCTTTCAGCCTCCCAAGTAGCTGGGACTATAGCTGCCTGCCACAACTTCCGGCTGTTTTTTAGAGATGGGATCTCGCTCTTGCTCAGGCTGGTCTTGAACTCCTGAGCTCAAGCAATCCACCTGCCTTAGCCTCCCAGAGTGCTGGGATTATAGGCGTGAGCCCCCGCACCCTACCTTAAAAAATATTTTTTAAAGATGGGAACTCACTCTGTCACCCAGTCTGGTGTGCAGTGGCCTGATCATAACCCACTGCAGCCTGGAACTCCTGGGCTCAAGTGATCCTCGGCCTCCTGAGTAGCTGAGACTACAGGTACATGTGTCACTATGCCAGGCCCCAGCTCAGTTTATTTATTTATTTTTTTCCCAGCTCAGTTTAAATGGCAACAGGTCCAGGTTGGGTATGTGACTCACACCTGTGATCCTAGAACTCTGGGAGGCTGAGGTGGCAGGATCACTTGAGTTCAGGAGTTTGAGACCAGCCTGAACAAAAGTGAGACCCCATCTTTACTAAAATAGGCAAACTAGCCAGGTGTTGTGGTGGACGCCTATAATACTAGCTACTTGGATGGCTGAGGCAGGAGGATCACTTGATCCAAGAAGTTAGAGGTTGCTGTGAACTAGGCTGATGCCACTGCACTCTAGCCCAGGCAACAGAGTAAGACTCTGTCTCTAAATAAATAAATAAATAAATGGCAACAGGCCCTAGTCTCCTGGAAGTGAATCCTGAAGTTTGACTAAATACCTGGGCACTGTGGCCCAGACAAGTTGACACATAAAAAACCATCACTCCTCTTGTTTTCACCGCCAGGCTCCTTACCACTCTGCTCTATGATCTCTCATCAGACTAGAAGCTCCATGGGGACTTCCCCTGATCTTTGTACTCTCTTACTACCTAGAAAACAGCCAGTGCTCAATTAATGATAATAGCTAGCATCTATTGAGCTCTTACTGGGTACCCAGGTACTTCCCTAAGCACTTTATGAGCATTTAACTCATTTAACTGGCATAAAGTTGGTTCTGTTATTATCCTCCAGATGGGGAACTGGATGCCTCAAGAAATTAAATAATTCCATTATCACACTGCTTTAGTAAGTGGTGAAAGCAGAAATCAAGCCAAACAGTTGCACCCCAAAATCCTCACTCTTAACTCTCCGTAGATGTAGCCAGGGACAAGATGTCACGTGGCCATGACAGGCAGCGTGAAATAGTGGAAAAACACAGATCTGGCAATCGGTTACGTCGGGCTACCTGTCCCAGTTTTTCTACTTGCTTTCTTAATGTCTCTCTGCCTCAGTTTGTTCTGCACATCATGAATAACAATAATGTCAACTTCAAGGTGGCTGGCCTAGTATTGTACCCAACATTGTAGCATTCAAAACTGGAGATTATTGAATGAAACTAGGCCACAGTTTACTCATGAGGAATTAATTTTTAAAACCCCCACAAAGCACTGTGGAACTGTGTAGATGTAGATCACAGAACAAGCTTGTGAGCCAGGGATTCCAGATCTAGAGGATGGCAAATGGAGAGGACTGTCAAGGTCATCCAGAACAACCCCAATCAGATCACTAACATCAGAGCAGCAGCTCAGACATTTCAATCGCTTTACCTTCTTGATCCCCCAACAGCTTTGTGAAGTGGGAACTACTATTATCCCCATTTTGCAGATGGGTAGACTGAGACTCACCATGAGTAAGTAATTTGCTCAAGGTATCACTGCAGCTAAATACTGAAGCCAGGATTCACACCTATTAATGTGACCCAAGAGCCAACACAGCCAAACACCAGCCTACACTACCTTCCTTAGGAACACCCATACCCATTGCTTGGACTCCTTGGCAATCCAAGTACCTTCAAGCCTCTGCTCACATATCCAGTGACAGGGTGCCTACCATCTTTCCATTTTTTGTTTTTTTTTAACCATAGCTACACTAACCCAGCACTAGTCAAGCACTAGGTCTTGCTTGTTTGTTTGTTTAGCAGGCCTGGGCCAGGTTCGAACCCACCAGCCCCAGAGCATGTGGCCGGCACCCTACCCACTGAGATAGGGGTGCCCTCACCATAGGCCTTGCACTTTAAGAATGCTTTATATCATTTCATCTTCACAACTGTCTGGCATGCTCCATACTAAGCTATTTTATTCATGAGAAAACTGAGGCTTCAAGTCATGAAGGAATTTGCCAAGGTTACAAAGAGAGTGAGGGACAGAGATCAAATGCAGTCTGTTCTTTATCCAGCTCAGACTAAAAGCTTCCCTTTGTTTGGGGAGAAGAAAACTCTGTGTCCTTGACATAGCAGGCCCTGGTTCCCACTCTCCAAGTCCTCTTCCCTGGATATCCTCTTTAGATGTTTGAAAATGGATACATGGGCCAGGCATGGAGGCTCATGCCTATAACCCTAGCACTCTGGGAGGCCCAGGCGGGTGTATTCCATGAGCTCGGGAGTTGCAGACTAGAATGAGCAAGAGCGAGACCCCCATCTCTACTAAAAATAGAAAATACTAGCCAGGCATTGTGGCAAGTGCCTATAGTCCCAGCTACTTGGGAGGCTGAGGCAGGAGGATCGCTTAAGCCCAAGAGTATAAAGTTTCTCTGAGCTGTAAAGCCATGACCCTCTAGCCAGGGTGACAGAGTGAGACTCTGTCGGAAGGAAGGAAGAAAGGAAGGAAGGAAGGAAGGAAGACAGAGTCTCTTTGAGACTTTCTCTTTGAGTCTTTTCTCAAGAAAGAAGACTTGAGTCTTTTTTTTTTTTTTTTGAGACAGAGTTTCACTATGTTGCCCTCGGTAGAGTGCTGTGACATCACAGATCACAGCAACTTCAAATTCTTAGGCTTAAGCGATTCTCTTGCCTCAGCCTCCCAAGTAGCTGGGACTACAGGTACCTGCCACAATGCCGGGCTTTTTTTTTTTTTTTTTTTTTTTTTGATGTTGGATTTGTTTTTTTGGGGGGCGGGGGGGGGGATTGAACCCC
>CAUYPK010007956.1:0-97811 GCA_963574355.1 Loris lydekkerianus | reverse complement strand
CTCTCCATCAGGACAGAGACTGGGGACCGACTCTCCATCAGGACAGAGACTGGGGACCGACTCTCCATCAGGACAGAGACTGGGGACTGACTCTCCATCAGGACAGAGACTGGGGACTGACTGTTCCTCAGGACAGAGACTGGGGACTGACTCTCCATCAGGACAGAGACTGGGCACTGACTCTCCATCAGGACAGAGACTGGGGACTGACTCTCCATCAGGACACAGACTGGGGACCGACTCTCCCTCAGGAGAGAGACTGGGCACTGACTCTTCCTCAGGACAGAGACTGGGGACTGACTCTTCCTCAGGACAGAGACTGGAGACTGACTCTCCATCAGGACAGAGACTGGGGACTGACTCTCCATCAGGACAGAGACTGGGGACTGACTCTCCATCAGGACACAGACTGGGGACTGACTCTTCCTCAGGACAGAGACTGGGGACTGACTTCTCCCTCAGGAGAGAGACTGGGGACTGTCTCCATCAGGACAGAGACTGGGGACTGACTCTCCATCAGGACAGAGACTGGGGACCGACTCTCCATCAGGACAGAGCCTGGGGACTGACTCTTCCTCAGGACAGAAACTGGGTACTGACTTCTCCCTCAGGAGAAAGACTGGGGACTGACCCCATCAGGACAGAGACTGGGGACCGACTCTCCATCAGGACAGAGACTGGGGACTGATTCTCCATCAGGACAGAGACTGGGGAATGACTCTCCATCAGGACAGAGACTGTGGACTGACTCTCCATCAGGACAGAGACTGGGGACTGACTCTTCCTCAGGACAGAGACTGGGGACTGACTCTCCATCAGGACAGAGACTGGGCACTGACTCTCCATCAGGACAAAGACTGGGGACCGACTCTCCATCAGGACAGAAACTGGGCACTGACTCTCCATCAGGACAGAGACTGGGGACCGACTCTCCATCAGGACAGAGACTGGGCACTGACTCTCCATCAGGACAGAGACTGGGGACTGACTCTCTATCAGGACAGAGACTGGGGACTGACTCTCCATCAGGACAGAGACTGGGCACTGACTCTCCATCAGGACAGAGACTGGGGACTGTCTCCATCAGGACAGAGACTGGGGACCGACTCTCAATGAGGACAGAGACTGGGCACTGACTCTCCATCAGGACAAAGACTGGGGACTGACTCTCCATCAGGACAGAGACTGGGGACCGACTCTCCCTCAGGAGAGAGACTGGGCACTAACTCTTCCTCAGGACAGAGACTGGGGACTGACTCTTCCTCAGGACAGAGACTGGGGACTGACTCTCCATCAGGACAGAGACTGGAGACTGACTCTCCATCAGGACAGAGACTGTGGACTGACTCTCCATCAGGACAGAGACTGGGGACTGACTCTTCCTCAGGACAGAGACTGGGGACTGACTTCTCCCTCAGGAGAGAGACTGGGGACTTTCTCCATCAGGACAGAGACTGGGGACCGACTCTCCATCAGGACAGAGACTGGGGACCGACTCCATCAGGAAAGAGACTGGGGACCGACTCTCCATCAGGACAGAGACTGGGGACTGACTCCAACAGGACAGAGACTGGCGACTGACTCTCCATCAGGAAAGAGACTGGGGACCGACTCTCCATCAGGACAGAGACTGGGGACTGACTCTCCATCAGGACAGAGACTGGGTACTGACTTCTCCCTCAGGAGAGAGACTGGGGACTGACCCCATCAGGACAGAGACTGGGGACTGACTCTCCATCAGGACAGAGACTGGGGACTGATTCTCCATCAGGACAGAGACTGGGGACAGACTCTCCCTCAGGACAGACACTGGAGACTGACTCTCCATCAGGACAGAGTTGGGGACTGACTCTCCATCAGGCTCAGAGACTGTGGACTGACTCTCCATCAGGACATAGAGACTGGGGACTGACTCTCCATCAGGCACAGAGACTGTGGACTGACTCTCCATCAGGACATAGAGACTTGGGACTGACTCTCCATCAGGCACAGAGACTGTGGACTGACTCTCCATAAGGACATAGAGACTGGGGACTGACTCTCCATCAGGCACAGAGACCGGGGACTGGCTCTCCATTAGGCATAGATACTGGGCAACTGTCTTTCCATTCATCACCTGGCACACTTGTCTCTTTGACCAAAGTGCTGGACTCATTTTCTGGTCTTGAATACCTCATTCCCTGTTTGAGCAGTTTCCAGTTTCTGGAAAACTTATTTAAGGGTTATTTTTCCTAGCCTTTTGTGTCCCCAGCCTGGATCCCCTCATTCCAGCTTTCTTTCACCAGGCTTCTTTCAATCCTCATTGGAATACCTGTGATTTCTGGATTTGCTGTATTTGTATCTCTGTGATCTTTGGTAAAGGCTGACCTTCTCTTCTGGAAAACCTCCCCCAACTGGTTTGCCAAAGATAAGATGCCTGCAGGGACATCAGAATGCCTCACAGTGCCGTCTTCCTTCAACACTTTATTCTCTTCTTTATGTACACACATCTCATGTGGTTTCCTCATTGTTTTTATGTTGGTTTCTCCTTTTAGTCTCCCAGATTTTTATGATAAGAAGTCCTTTTTATGGCTCATTTCCGCCTACTCAGCAGAACTTGACACACTTAGTAGGTGTTTAGTAAATGAGTATTTGCTTGACTTAATAAAAATTCTGTAGCCAAAAATAAAAATAATTCCTTCTTCAAATTTAAAATGAACATGGAAAATGAATTAATAAGTAAATGAAAGAAGTTAAATACGCTTAGGTTTTCTGTACTTTATTTTATTATGCACAGTGATGTATTTGGTCTCATGCTGCTTTGATGGGAATATATCAATTTGTTCTTGCTAGCCAGGTGCACTCTACTTATCTATATAGAGTTATTTCCTCAGTAATTGGGGCTTTCAGCAACTATAGTAATCTAAGTTTCTGTCATTTACAGGCTGCTCAGACCTCTTATTCACAATAGGAACAGCCCCATTCAGTGGAGCAAGATGACGGAATTGAATTGTTGCTTTCGATTCTGATCTAATTTGATTGCCCAGGGTAGAGAAGAAAAGGTAATTATAGGACCTGGAAAAGTATATCATGACAATGACACTTAATAACGTGCCCAAAGATTTAGTTTTCTTTGGATGATATGCATTTTTTCATGGAACTAGGTAGATAAAAATCCTCCCGAGGAAAAATTATCTCCAGCAAGTGTCATAATTCCTCCCGTTGTTCATTTAAGCAACTTTGGCACATGTTATATGCTTTCTTGTAGTTATACCTTAATCATATCCATATATTTTGCTTCTATTATAATGTGCAATCCTTGTGAAAAAAATCTATGTATTATTCATTTTCCTTTATCGTATATACCTAATATAACATTTTCTCCTAAAATAAATGTGCTCAGAGTAGCAATAAAAATCAGAACACGTAGGTCAATTCAAGTGAGTTTTACCTTATCCATGAAAATATTATAATCAATTGGCAAAAGTGTATAGGGATGATGTTCCCAATGCCCAAAAAAGTATTTAAACACTTTAAAGTAGCCCTCAAAATTATTAAATTCATTTTAAATATTTAGTTCTGCAGATTGGCTACATGTTTCTAATAGTTTACCAAAGTCTTCAAAGATTTCAGTCTTCACATTCTCTAATTATTTTATGCTCTTGTAAGATTTCTTTAACGTAGAAAGTTATTTCCAGCCCACTCAGTACTTGGCAATGTGTTGTTTCAAGGCATATCTAGCTTAAAGTAACAAGAGGTAGAAACAGGACAACCAATTTAATGAAGTGTCTACCAATAATTTCCTTTACAGAACAATGAATACTAATTTTGTAGAGCAAAGTTAATATGGTATAAGAGAGTGCTCTTAAATTAGGTACAGAGACACTCTATCCTACACATATGAACTTTGGCTTATGTTTTTTCGTCATTTTTAAATGGTTCCTGGCTCAACTTAACTATTTTGTGATGATTTTAAAAACTTTTCAGCATCAATTAATCTACATAATAGGATAATTGCAATTATTCATGAATGTGTATTTTTCCATACACATTCTTATGCAAGAAGGTTGTCACAAGTAATATGATCAGTCTGAAAATGAAAATGAATAGTTTTTGATTTTATGTCTGCATTATCTTAGTAGTACCAAATATGAAAATAATCAATTCCAAAGAACCATGAGTGAAATTTTCATCTCAGCTAATTTTTTATGCTTTATCTGTGATCAAATGATTTCCTGTGACCAAATAAAAATGCAATGTGATCAAAAGTGTATATTAGAAATACATTCATGTGCAGAGTTTAAAACTTATAAGAAAAAAATAATCATAAAAGAATCATTTAACAGTGTCAATTAATTCAACTACATGTGAATATTATGTCAGAATTTCTCCATTCATATTAAATTTTGCTCTTATAATGAATCTCTGTGTTTTAACTGTTGTGCTTAGAGCATTCATATTTAATGTGGTATGGATAGATTAAATTCTACTTTCTTGTTAGCTAGCTGTTTTCCATCCATTAAATTTGTTCTTGATTTTATTTTTTTCTCATGATTCTGCTATTCCTGGCCTTAATTAATACTGCTTTGTGATTCCAGTTTAATCTTATCTATTGACTTATTACTAATATTATTTTATTAAAATATCTATTATTTTTGTCCTAGGGTTTGTGGCATAAGGATAGTTTTAAATTCAAGTAATGTTAAGCAGCTTCATATGTATAATGAATAATGCATATATAAATACACATGTCTTATTAATAACATTATATTCTCAATTCATGGTTAGCATTCCTTGTACAATTTTGTAATATATTTCAGTTTTACATATGATATAAAAATAAAATACTTTATCAAACTTTTTCTTTAAAACAGTTGTATTTAAAGTAATAAAAATTAAGAAAATATATACTATACTTTTATTTGCCATTGCATTTGGTGCTTTGTTTTTTGAGTGAGTCAGATGTTTTGGTGATTCCAGCTGACTGAAAAATTATAAAATTTCTTACAGATGACGTCCCCTGGTAATGAATCACCGCAGTTTCTGTTTTTCTGCAAAAGTATTTCTCCTTCATTTTTGAAGCTTTGAAACTTCAGTTATTTTCAATTTGACATAAAATTCTAGGTTGACCAGTGTGATGAAAATGTGTCAAATGGTCTACGAAGTGGTGTGTGATGCCCCATGATCATATCAATGTGCACAGCTACGATTTAATAAAAAAAAAAAAAAAATTCTAGGTTGAGAATTTTACTTTTCTTTTATAATTTTAAAGATTTCATGCCTTTGAATTCTTGCTTCTGTGCTTACTGACAAGAAATTTGCTCTAATTCTTACTCTTAGTCCTCTGTGGGCAATGCAAGTTTTTCTCCAGCTACTTTTAAGATTTTATCTTGTCTTTGGTAATCAGAACTTTTAGTCAGAACTTTTAGTGCCTAAGTGTGTTTATAGTTTCTGTTTAGTTTTTTTCTATGTTAATAGTTATTAAATTTGTTATTCTATGTGGCCCTGACTGTTTACAAGGCAGTCTTCCAATAATTTGTAAAATTCTCAGTCATCATTTAGCCCAATATTTATTCTGTACTGGGCTCTTTGGGGTGGGGGTGGAGGACTCATTTAAAAATGAGTGCTATATTTGGTGCTATATTTCTAGATTAGATTGGTTTATATTGTCCCACAGATCTTCAAGTCTCTGTTATTTTTATTTCACTGTTCTTCTCTTTAAATTTTCATTTAGTTAATTTATATTTGTTCATCTTCTAGCTCACTATTGCCTATGCTGTAAGTTTGCTCATAACTAAGTCAAATAAATGATTCCTTTGTTAGTGTTTTCAATTCATCTTTCTATTTGATTCTCTCAAATGATGTCTTTGAATTTGTATGTTGTCTATCTTTTTTATTAGAGCCTTTGACATATTACTGTAGTAATTACAAATTATGTTTTCATGGTTCCAAATTTTTCAATTTTATTATTTTTCTTTTTTAAATTTTTATTTTTATTTTTTGCATTATTATCATTATTATTATTTTTTTTTTTTTTTTCTGGGGCTGGGTTTAAACCCACCACCTCTGGCATATGGGGCCAGTTCCCTACTCCTTTGAGCCACAGGCGCTTCCCTATTTTAATTTTTTTCATGGTTTCAGCATTTGATATGTTTGTCTCTTTGGATGGTTGCTTTAAATCTTCAGACTGTATTTTTCTTTTCTTTTTTGTTATGTCTCATATATTTTTGCTGAAAGATGGATATGTCATGTGGAATATTAGTGAGGTTTTTATATTATTTTACTTTTAATGGGTAATATTATATAATTTTAAAGATTTAACACATTTCATGTATTTCTTCTGTGGCAAGAAAAAATTGACTCTATCAAAAAAATATAGCACCAAAAAAAGTTAAAGTACATTTTATTTTTAACTCTAAAATTAACAGCTCTTTACAGCAGAATATCAAAATATTTTGTTTTCATATAACATGTAAAACTGAAATATGACACATTGATACGCATTTTCTTTTCCTAGGCCCTTGGTGTCCACTTTATGTTAACCAAACATCTCAGCTTCCAGGACTGTGAGAAGCTGGATCGTGTTTGAAGGTGCTCTGAGTTTCAGTGTCTTGACTTTGGACTTTCCTCTTGCTTAACTCCAGAGAGAAATTTTCCCTTGGGGATCTCCCTTACTCTGTAGGTAAGGCTAAGGTAAGCTGTGCAATTTCTAACATTCTGAACAAGCTTTAGTGTTGTTTTTTTTTTTTAAGAGACAAAATCTAACTTTGTCACCCTCGATAGAGTGCTACAGCGTCACAGCTCACAGCAACTTCCAATTCCTAGACTTAGGCGATTCTCCTGCCTCAGCCTCCTGAGTAGCTGGGACCACAGGCTCCTACCACAATGTCCAGCTAACAAGCTTCAGTTTTAAGAAGACATTCTTCTACACCTGGCTTTGAGGATGTAACCTTGAAAATTGTCCTTACATTTCTTTCTTAGGCAATGACAAACTTGGCTGGTATTTCCACCTTCGAACAGGGACAGAGCATAAGTTTTGTTTTCCTTTCTTTGTTTACTTGCCCAGGCTTCTGTGATTTCTGCCCTTGTGACACAGCTGTAGTTTTGTTTTTATTGTTATTGTTGTTCCTTCCTCTGAAGTTGAGGCGTTTATTTCACAGGGGTCATGGATTTTCCTGCTGTTATCCTTTGGGGATGTTTTCTATGATTCTTCCCAGCTATGAATCTAGAAGGTCTCCTGGAAGTAAAGTTTGCAGAGATGTGTGAAACTCCCATGTCATGGCACTCAGAGTATTTCTCATCCTAACCCATAGTTGCCTTTTTTAATTTCTCAAACATTTCTAGCTCAAATTGCCTACCAGCTCTATGACATTTGAGTTCTGGAAAATCATGTTCTCTGGTCCTGTTTCTTCCTGCATGAACCTATCTTTCTCCAGATATGTTACCTCAGAGAGCTTAGTTCTCTGACGGTTCCTAGGAAAGTCTTGAATTTGTAATTTAACCAGATTATTTCTGTGTTTTAAGGTTAGGAATAATGCTCATTCTTGTTCACTATATCACAGAACTAAAGCTAGAAGTTCCTGAATAATTAACTAAATAAATATTTTTGTCAGATCATTGTTGAAATTGATGATTAATATTTAATAAACAGGCACATGTATATATGTTCTCACGTACCTAGTTTAGATTTTAATATATTTTCTTCAGGAAGAACTCCCAAAATTTTATTATTCATAACATTTTTACTTTTCCAAACTATTTGAGATGTCATTTTTATGAGCAAATAATTTTTAAATGAGAAATTGATTAATTGGGACACCTCTTTTCACATTACTTGGTACAAATTTCAGAGTCAAAATTATCTTCCATCCTTTGCCCCATGTAGGTCATGATAGTTTGTATTCTTATTATTCTTGAGTCTACTATGTCCCATTCATGTTTTTGCTTATTTTTTCTGCCTTATTTTTATCTCCTTCTATTTTATCATACTGTACGACTTCTCATGAGCTATCTGAAATTCTTCCAAGAAATATCACTGATCATAAATATTTTTTAAAATGATAAATTACATGAAGAAATTATAAAAAAAATTATGATGGAGGGAAGGAAAGTCAAGAAGGGTAGGCATAAGAAATAGTACATACGTATATCACAGGAAACAAATATTATGAATATAAAACATTTGACTTAAGAAGGAAAAAACAACATAAAGTGTATTATTTAGCAGAAATATGAAAAATTCTGAACCATCTCTAAGGGAAGAAAATTCAGTAAAATATAATAACTCTTTTTGTTTGTTTGGTTTGGTTTTTTTTTTTGGTGCCAGGGTCTGTCTTTGTTGCCCAGGCTGGAGTAATGATAACTTGTGCTGGTGACTTAAACTTAGAAAGCTAACTTGTTATCTTCTGTAACTTGGGTGGCACTAGTTAGGTTTCTGTCTCTTGTCAATAATACAGTAGGATGTCGTAAGGATGCTGTACAAAGCTGAGGGGGAGACTGGCGCTAATGCTATGTTGGGGTTAACAGAAAACAGTGTTGGGGATGTTTTGAGAGACGTGCTGAGAGTCAGGAGACCTTTGTTCTTCTCTTTTACTTGTCACTAGTGGCATGACCTAGGGCAAGTAACGTAATCTTTCAGAGCTTTGTTTTCTCATTTTATAAAATGAAGGAGTTAGACCTGAGTCTCTTTAAGTTTTAAGAATCTATAGCTCTGACTGCAAATATTGTTTAGGGGAGGCAGTGTTGACCATTTAATGACACACTGAGGTTTTTAGACTTGATCCTCTAGTAAATGGAAAGTCACTGGCAGTGTCAAAGCAGAAGGTTACCTGAAGAACTGAAGGAAGGTGTAAGCTTGCAAAAAGACTTAGGGTGTGAGCAAACTCTTGCCAGTTTGAGAGAGGGCCTGGCTAGTGGGCTGAAAAGTGGGGAGGGTAAAGAGCAGATATTGGAGCACCACCAGGCAACACTGGTCTTTGTTAAAGCAAATGGGAGCAGAACTTTGAAAAGTGATGATTTGGAAGAAGGCTTAGGATAGCCAGTACTGACTGAGTCCTTGAAATTCAAGAAGTTACTTCAATACCCTCTGGCACACAGTTGCTTAGTCCTTCAGTATCCTTGCTACATGCTTATGCAATTAAATACTCAGAGTGTTCCACCTATAACTGTCAACTAATACGAAGGGACATTTAATTGTAGGTTTTCAGCGTGATCTGAGTTTAAGTTGTCCGCCTTTCAGTATTACTAGGATATCCCATTGGTTAATGGATATTTGGGAGGGATAGTCAAGGCTTTTTTCTAAACTGCCTCCCCAAACTGTATCTCATCTCTCTATTATAACATTCTCAAAAGCCAAATTGTACCCTCCATTACTGTTTCTTACTGATGGGTAAGATAGCCTGGGATTGTGAGCATGAGGACCACAACTCCCAGCTCACAGGGTACAGATGTGTTATACACCTGCTGTCAATGGTGTTCACCACTAACTCTAAAATATGTTGAGACTTTCATGATAAAATGTATAGGCACCTTACTTTGCAGCAGTTTGTGATGGCTTCATTTTTCTCTTCCACAAATTTATGGCATTCCATCGTATATTCTCTATCCTGGAAAAGTGCTAATCTCAGATATGTACAAACTATTTTCTAAGCTTCATTTTTTTTAGACATATAAAAATACACTCATCTCACTTCGAACCCTCATGTAACTCCTCCTTCCCCAACACAGACCAAGAATCATAAATCTTGAGTTTTCTCAGATTGCCTATATCTAATATCCTATTAGGTAAGCAATCTAATATCCTATTAGATATAGGGTGTAATCAGCAGAATAATGGCTATCCACATTTGTCCCAAGAACCTATAAATATATTAAATTAAATGGCAAGATAAATTAAAGTTGTAAATTTAATTCAGGTTGCTTATCAAGTGACCTGGAGAGATTAGCCTATATTAACAATGTTGATCTGTAGTAATCATTAGGGTCCTTATTTGGAAAGACAGGTTAGAATGATGCCCTATGATCAGAATTCTGACTGATGTTGATAGCTTTGAAGATTTGGAGGAAGACAGCTAAGCAAGGCATATGGGTGCCATCAGAATAGGGCAAGGCAAACAGATTCCTCCCTAGAGTTTCCAGAACAGAATACAGTGTTAAAGATACCATGTCTGAAGACCAGTGAAACCAATTTTAGAATGAATGTCTAACCTTTAGAATGATTAGACAACCATTTCTTTTATAGTAGCTGAGAAAACTTGTAGCACTATATTACAGCAGCAATAGGAATCCAATACCCAGGGCTATGTAAAATTTATCTGAATTTGTGACTAATGATATTGATGCTAAAAAGAGATTCAGAATATGCTTCTCTTGAGCTTAAGGCCAGGCAAAAGATTGTTTTTTGAATGAACTGATTTGCTTTCTAGTGATAGATAATAAGGTCTAAATATTTGTTTTTTTCCTCCTTGTTCCAGAATCTAGAAAGGCAAGAATTTGGTTTTATGGTTACTAATTAAGATTTTATAGACTATTTATTTATTACTGTGAGTTTCTCTTCATAATTTTTACATTAAGGACTACTCTTTACTCCAGATAATGTTTACTGTATTTAATATTATCACTTTAAGCATCTGTGAATCACTTTTTTAAAAGAGAGGATAAGAAGAAATTGAAATACAGCCTTATTTTAATTGGTCAAATATAGATAATCAATTTCCATATAGAGAGAACCTGAAACATCAGTCTTACCCAATAAACAGTTTTAGAGTAGTCATATATTTACATTAAGATAGTAAAAAATGAGTGCAATGATAAATATTTTATAATTCTAATTTCCTTCGTTTCTTCTTATAGAAAAGGTGAATGTGTTAAATTAGGAGTCAGATAAAATGAGTTCAACCATAACTGTTGGTAAAATTAATCAGTCACAGTTTATTATTTCATTTATGGAGTTTGATTAGAGTTGTACTCAGGATAGAATTAAAATATAAACATGTCTTGCTCAATAACTTTTACAAATCTTTTATATTAATGGTATATTACCTAGAATATGTAGATGCTACTGAAGTTTACAAATGTCTAAAAGTCTTTCTCAAGTTTACATGGAATTACTTTTATATATTGAGTTTGTCAGTATTTGTTTACAATGACTCTTCATTTGTAGTCAAAATAATTGTTTTTTATTTCTAATCATGTAAGAGGTTAGTTGGCCCAGAATATTCTATAGCACATAGTAGAACTGGGTGGCACAGTGTAGGACAGACAGCAAGTGCAACAGAAACAAGAGGGTGAGCTTGCCTGGAGTTTCTGTACATGTTTCCAGATGAGTTGATATGTGAATTAGAATTTTTTTCTTAGAGAAGTGGAGTGTTAAGAAATGAGATTCCACAGGATCAGCAGATGTGTCATAGGTGTGATGATGCATATTCCACAACTTTGGTTTCAGAAACGTTACGTTGGAGTTTTTTTTTTTTTAATTTTATTCATTTTTTATTGAACCATAAACACATAGATCATGTATACATTAATGCATTTATGGGGTACAATGTGATGATTTCATATAGAATTAGGAATGCTTACATCACACTGGTTAATATATACCTCATCTCGTTTACTTAATTATTGTGTTAGACATTTATACTCTGTACTAATAGATCCGACATGTACCCTTGCATTATGCACCATAGGTGTGTTCCTACCATTATTAATGGCTAAGAACAAATAAACTTATATCCAAAGCTTGTTTAGAAATATTCAACAGAAGCTTCTTACACTTTGTGAAACAAATTGATTTCTAAGTGCTATCTTCTCAGGCTGTGCTCCTTACTCATTTATTTATGCATGAAAAGGTAAAAAATAAGTCAACATAAAAATTGTTACCACATTGAAATATTGATTCATTCAGGGCAGTAAATGTATGCATAACTATTCATACATATATACACAATATTCATATATAGTTTTTAATTTATAAAAACTTATAATTCATAAAAATCTATAATAACTTCTGGAAGAATAAATAAAGCATTGTAATGACCCCCGACTGAATTGAGCTTTAATCTATCCTTTAACTTAGTTGAAATAAACCTTGTTACTTACATTTGATCCTAGAGAGTAAAACCTTACCAGAGGCACATTGAAAAAATTATCACCAGGTACCTGATTTATTACTTAATTGTGTTAGATACTAAAAGGAAACGCCTGACAGATTTAGCTATAAAGGAACATTGTTATATTGAACATCAAATATTTTCAAGTACCACCTAAGTCTTTGCCTGCATATGTTCTTTTATTCATATTTGCACACACACATCTATGAGTATCTAATTATCTCCTTTTGAATAAAAATCAAATGAGAGCCATATATATTCCCTGCCTTAATTATGGATGTGCCAATTCATTCTATATTATTTATTTAGTTAGCTCTAGACCATAACACTATTGTTTGACATTTTGTAGGTGTTTAATAAATATTTTGCAAACAGTCTGGATAAGTGTATTCTAGCTACTCCATAATGCTATTACTTTAAATATTTATAGCAGCTAAAATATCCAAACTTCGCATAAATCCCCTCCCCCACTTCAGGGTAATCATCCCAGTTACTTCAACTATTTATTATAAGATAAAGTGTTTGTCAGTTTTCTACCTGCGTTATTCTAATCTTTAAAAGCTCAAAAATCTTTAAGAAACTAGGCAGGCAATTTTCATTCTCCTAGTAGACAGGAAATAATGTATCTCTTGCTATGAAAGAGTTTTGGCAAAAAATTAGTAAACAGTTCATGTATTCTTTTTTCATTTTCTCATTTATTCCTTTTTTTTAACCCTTGCTCAATTTGCACATTTTATATATTTTTAATAGTATGCATAGCAGCTAAAATAATAAGACTTGTGATTTTAGCATGACCTGAAAATCCTAAGGTCATATCAAATAGCAGGATAAATTATCAGAGTTTCAAATATGCTTTAGGTCCTCATGCATAATATAACCTCAGTTAATGGATTATTCTAACATTTCATCCATATTTATCTATTTCACAAGTTTTCAGTCAGTGGCTAATCGGTATTCCAGGAAACATTTTACAATGCCCAGAGACATTTTTAGTGGTCCCAACAGATATTGGAGGATGGCACTGTCATTTAGTGAATAGAACCCAGGATGACATTAAATATTGAACATGAATGTGATATCCATCCTCAACAGAGAACTATCTCCCTGAAAGTACTATACTACCAAGTTTGACCATTGTCCATGAATCTGCACTGTAATATGGCTTTCAAGGACATAATTTTAACCATGTTAGCAAATGAAAAGATTGGAAAAGAAGGTCTTGAAATGTATTATATCACACAATTTCCCTAGTCACACTAAATACAAAACTGAGTGTTGGGTTTCATCCGATTTTAGAACTTAGTAAACTTGGATTCTACCACATTATACTGTACTCAGTGGGCCAGAGAGAGTTTATGTCCTTCCCAAAGTCCCCCCAAAAGAGTTATTTTGAAAGTAAAACTGGATTCATTTCATGTTTTCTCATTGTAGGATCCATCTTATGAATAAATATGACTAAAAGAAGTTCAGTCACATAATACTGTAATTTAGTTTGAGTTACTCTTTGTTATAATGTCCTTTGATATCTGAAGGAATTAATAACAGCAGTAACTCCATTAATTAAAAGAAAATCAGAAAATTATTCATTCATCAGTCTGTAAGGCAATCTTTGGCTTTCTTTTCTTTTTCTTTGTAATGTGTTCTTGTTATGTTCCCAATCAGCTCTACCATCTGAAAGCCTTTCTTGGCATTTTCACGTCTGTAATATACTAAATTCTGAAGGGGATTGAAGTAGTTTGTGCTTCTATACACAGGAAAATGAGAGGTGGTTAGAGGAGTTCAATTGCTTTGTCTAGATCATTTGGTTGAAGGTGTTAATTTGCCAAGGTATTTCTCAATTACTTCTTGGACCCCAACATTGTACTCTTTTATTGGGTAAGTATTTATGAAGAAGTTTAAAGAAAATATATCACTGATAAATGTTTACACAGAGTCTCATGTTTGATCTTTTTGGTACAATTTTTCTGCTAAAGCTGGAATCTATTTTCAATGACTACATATGAATGCAGTGCACGTTCTGCGGCCTAACAGATGCCATCTGTAAAAGCATTTACTTTAAATTAGTGGAATAAGTAATCAAAAGGGCTTTGTACTTAATGCAAAACTTTTGGTGACTATTAAATGCTCATTAGAGGGTGTTTTTGCTGTATGACTGTCAAAATCAGCAGGACGCTTATGTTAGATTTCCTGAGTGGGTCAAGATTGAATATGATTTTACAACCCAAATAACATAAATGAATACAGGTTATTTCAGCAACTCCAGATGTTTTTTAAACTCTTTGCCCCTAAACCCAAAACTTAGTGCCATTCCAAATTCGGTGACAGTCGTTTAGTGAAGATTTTACCAGTTAAACATTTGTCATCTTCAGATAAGTAGACCACTCTTTCATACTCTTGATGATTATCAATGAAAAAAATAGTGCTATCAGTAATTCTAAATATACACTAGCCCATTATTTATGGAAATGTGTCTCCCACAGAATCAGATAATATTAAATCAGCTTAACTGTGTGTTTATTATAATAGCTAATTATTTAAAAATTGTAATTATCTTATGGTGGCTTATTTGGTATATATGCTGCAATTTGATGGAATCTCTGGAATATGTTCTCATTGTTACTTTTTTAAATTAAACATTCGATAGCTGTTGTGTTTCATCTAGACTGCAGGGGTCCTCAAACTCTACATGAGGTGGTATGATTGTATTTGTTCCCGTTTTGTTTTTTTATTTCAAAATGAGATATGTGCAGTGTGCATATGAATTTGTTCATATATTTTTTTTAAACTATAGTCTGGCCCTCCAACGGTCTGAGGGACAGTGAACTGGCCCCCTGTTTAAAAGGTTTGAGCACCTCTGAATTCTAGAGAGATGTGTCTGTTGTTCTCAGTATTACGTCCATGCTCAGGAATTGTACTGTACATTAATAATAAATGGTTAACTCAAATCAAAGTTCTAACACTGAGAAAATTAAATTTTAGATATTAGCAAAAGTCTATAAATGCCCTTATTATAAACTTTGAAGACCTCTTTTGCATCATAGACGTGAAAAGAAAAAAAACAACAACAGTTCATGAGGTCATACTTCACTTGCTTTGAGGAACAGCTTACCCTGGTAACTTACATATTTCTCAATTTAAAAGACAATAGAAGAAAAAGGTGTCATGTAGATCTAACATTTTTTTAATTTTCTTTTTTCTTTTTTTTCCCTAAATTGGCTGGCTTTTATTGCTGTAGCATAACTTTGCTTTGCTTTTTTGTACTTATCCATCAATGCTGTTCTACATTAAGGGCAGCTTTGCCTGTAAGCAAGTAGAGTACGACCTCATGAACTGTGTTTTTTTCTTTTCACTTCTATGATATGAAAGGCACAGACACCTAGACCCTAGACTCGAGAATTTTTAAAGCTAATCATCTCATGGTTCTCATCAGAGTTAGTTTTAGAAACACCTGCTATAGCATCTTTATTCTCAGAAGTACCTTCCATTGAAAACGCAGAATTGTTGTAATTTTACCTATCAGCTTTTTTGTTCCTTTAGTTTATTTAATAATTTTTCTGGTCTCTGGAGCAGTTTTCATGTGTGCATAAGCGTGTGTATACACATGTGTGTTTATATGCACTGTTCACAAAAGTTCAATGTTAGATTTCCAAATTTGATACAGTTGCAGAATTACTGCAGAAGGGCCTCCTTCTTGGGGACTTTCACTCTGCATGGGAAGTACAGTGGTGTGCTGTCCCCAAGTCTAGGTTGTGAGCCGGTCCCCCCAGGCACATGGCAAAAAATAGGCTCATCGCCTATGTCTCAAACCACACTTTGGATGTTGTGAAATGCTATCAATATACAAACTTAGGATATATCAGTATGTTGTTTTTTAATTCAAAGAATTAATTTGAATTTTTTACTGAATATATGGATAAAAAAACATTTCACTTTAAAATTATATTGGGTATTAATGCTTTTAAAGACTGAGAGGTTTAAACTCTTTTACAGTTTACTGGGAGCATTTCTAGCAGTGATTTGCTTTCTGAAAAAATGATACCAAATGCAAACACAGGAACCTTACAGTTTAGGGAAACCATTTCACATGCAATCCTTCCCCTCCTTAAAATATGTATTTATTTCACAAATAAATTTTTGCACCAACTATTGAAAAATAAAGTAGAATATGTTACAGCTTCCTGTTAAAATTTGTAAAAAGTGTTGAGATTTTAAAAAGGTAACTGAAGGTACTTGTGTACTATTGAAACCTCGGCTATTGTCAATAAGGTACAATTATTTGTGAAATAATAGTCTTTTTTAAAATATCATTTCTTCTATCTCCTGGGAATTTATGGCATAATAAAGCACATCTAAAGTTGTAAAAAAAAAAAAATCTTTTTTGTGGGGCTTAACTGTATTACTCCCCATGTTGTCTAGAATGAGAACTATTTTTCTGATTCATAAAACTCTAATAGTACATCAAGTGGCTCATATATACAATATTCTCAAGAAGAGGAGGGACCAGTCACCCTAATTGTGTTCCCTTGGCAGAATCTCTTTTTCTCTAGGTCAACACAAACAGCTGCTCCCTGCAACAGTCCATTATCTTTGCTAATATTGATTCACCACACAAACAAAAGTATCTCAATATAATTTATAAATAGCTTCTGAAAGGTCAAAACTTTTTTTTGTTTGTTTGTTTATTGTTGTCATTGTTGCAATTTTTGGCTGGGGCCGGGTTTGAATCTGCCACCTCCAGTATATGGAGCTAGCACCCTACTCCTTTGAGCCACAGGCACCGCCCAGGTCAAAACTTTTTTGAGAGGAGATTATCAGAACTGCAATCAAAAAGTATACTGAGCCAGGTGTAGTGGCTCACACCTGTAATCCTAACACTCTGAGAGGCCCCAGCAGGTCAACTGCCTGAACTCATGAGTTTGAGACCAGTCTAAGCCAGAGCAAGACCAGGTCTCTCAAAATAGCCAGACATTGTGGTGGGCCGCTCTAGTCCCAGCTACTTGGCAGGTTGAGACTAGAGAATCGCTTAAGCCCAAGAATTTGAGGTTGCTGTGAGCTATGATGCTACAGCACTCTACTGAAGGCAAGAAAATGAGACTATGTCTCAAAAAAAAAAAAAAAAGTATATTGAAGTTTCTGTACATGCATGAGCTCGAGGAGTGGATTATATCCAGGTCAGGGGCACAGAGCATGGTGCTGAATCCTAGGTACATGAGCTGACAAGCGACCTGTTTCTATTAATGCCTATCATCTGTAGGTTATGGAATTAGATGAATCATCATTCAGTTATTTCTTAATTATTATTTTTTCAAGTACCTGTTCAATAAAATCTTTATTGATATGATGCAGCTCTTCAATAGTGTGGTGTTCATCTTAAATCCCTTAAATCTATTGGGAAGGATCACTGTGTAAGTGCATTTGCAAGCTGTGCTGGAATGAATTGACTACTTTGATGGATGTGAGAGTGGAATGCCGTCAATGAATGAGGCACTCATAAAACACAACTAGATAACCAGAGAACTACTCTAGGAAGAAGCAACAGAGCTGATACTTAAAGCAAGACAAATATTTCAATCAAGCAGCTTGTAGGTGAAGAAGTTGAATCTGGGATGTTTTCTTCAAAGCAAAGGAAGAACTACACATATGGACATGGAGATGAGGTTCTCTGCTTATAACATGTCCTTTATGTTCAAATGAAGTTGATCGACTTCTATGTGTATTTTACCATGTGATAAACAAATTTACCTAAATTGTATAATCTGATGTATTTCAGCCATCTTAAACACTAGGAATTAGTATGGGAGAAATAAATCAAATTATCTCAAACTCATGTGATGGAACCTCTTGTAGAATAACTCAATGAAACTTTCTCAGGTGATTCATATTTAAGTAAAGAAAACATTTATTAAAGAAAAGTGAAGATGGGAGAGAAAGAGAGAAAATTAAAAAGAAACCCACGCTGTAGTGTGTGCCTTTATTCCTTGTACTTGAAAAAGTATTCAATATCTGCAGGAAAGAGCATCCTGGAAAAAACTTTTTTTTTTTTTTTTTAATTATGATACTATTCCAAATACTTCAACTGTGATGGATTTGTTTTAGGAACCCTTGATCTAAGACAATTGATTTCATCAAAAGCTAGTAAAACTTAGTTCCTTGAAATATTTATAAAACAACATAGTGGAAAAAAAATATAGTAAGGTGAACTCTTTCAATAGACAAAGAACAAAGCTTAGAAACTTTCCTATTTGTATTTTTCACAGTTTATAGATAACTTAGCATTTTGACATTCATTCTGTCTTAGTATTTTCTCCACACAGAAAAATATTTTGAAAAATTTACTCACTATATCAAATTCTGGTAGAAGAAAAAGTTTTGAACACTTTGTCTTCACCAGTACTTCTGCAGTTTGATACAGCTGGGATACCAGACTATATCAATACGACATCAAAGACATCTCATTATGAGTTTGAGATAAGTAACCAATCTAATTTCCTTTACTAAATCTCAGAGAGGGAATGAAATATTTTAACATTGCAAGAGGATGAACTGAAGTCGTGTTAGCAGATATTCCCCAGATTTTTTCTCATTGGAAGACAGTAAAGCTAAATCATTCTTTCAATTGCATAGCAAAGAAATTCAGCAATTGAATTTATGACACAACAGGACAGTCCTGATGCTTAAGTGGTAGGACAGAGTTCTCTGGAGTATCCAATGAGTCCCCTGTCAGCTCTTCATTCCAGCAACCCTGGGACAAGCACTGTCACCTCTAGCCTCTTTCCTTGGCCGTCAGACATACTTCCAGAGCAGCCTCATGTCCCTTCTGCCCCTTAAGCCAGCCCCGGGTCACGACTCTGTCATATCCACATTAGTTCACAGGAAGTTAAGAGACCTGCCCGGTAGTGAAAAGACAGCATAACAAGTGCATTTCCATCCAAGTTCAATCCCATGGAAACTTATCTCCATATACCTCCCCGCATTCTTCTTTATTTTTTTATGTTCAAGCCTGACTTTTTCTTCTGAGAACTTTGACATTCTGCCTCAACATCCTGTCAAATGTGAATATTAAAGCTCCCCGTCTCTCTTTCTGTCACTGGTTTCTTAAACTCTGAAAGTAAAGGTGTTTGAGTCTCCCCCATTTCTGCACCAGCAACCCTCCGTGGAGGAAATACAAATGTAGTTGTAAGGCAGATGTATGTCAGGGGAAGATAAATGTCAACTCTCTAATACCCTTGGACAGAGCTCTCGTGGAGTTTCCAGCACTCAGGCCTGGAGGCTCTGTGTCAGAAGAGCAGTGTTATGAAAGACTAAATTCTTCTCACACCCAAAAGTACCAGACACCATGCTACGTGCCTTATAAATAATCTAATTTAGGTGTATAATAATGTGGTAGGATTTTTTTAATTATTAAGAAAATTGAGACCTACAGAGGTTTTGTAAAATATGTAAGTTAACCCAATTATTGGTTGGAAAAGACTTTTGTCTCATCCTTGGACATCCCCCAAAGCAGGAAACAATGCTGTATATCATTTACACTCTTCTGTACACTTTTCCCCTTTCTCCTCTTGTTATCTTACAAGCAGTAAAGGGTGTCCAAAAAATCGCCCCTAAAGTCATCATATATAGGGAAAATGGAAAACTTTAGGCAAATATACATTTATTTAACAAATATTCATTGCGAAATTTTCCAAAATATTTACAAAATATTCACTACATGTTTCCCACCTCTTTGTAAATTTTTATAATGAATGTTTTTATAAATAAAGGTTCATTGATCTACCATTTTCCATTTTCCCCAGGGTAGGGTGACATTATGGGTGACTTTTTGGACACCCTGTATATTAATGTTATTACATATTTACATTTGAATAGACATTGTAAAAATATTTGTGTAATAAATTGTGAAATACTCATATAAAGCATTTCTAATTCTTATCAAATTGTGATGTCTTGGAATAACCCATGTACATGAGTTAAGAACTGACCCAATAGATTCATCACAGAACACCATGTTTACTTAAAAGAATGCCTGCCAGGTAACCTATACTTACGCAGATCTGATTGTCTGTCAGACATAGTCTCAAACTGAACAAAATGAGCATTTCACTTCAAGGATTACTACTGAGAGTACTAAGTATCAATTATAAAATTTGAGTTGCCAATCAAATTAGAATATTGAAAAAATATTATGTTGGCTATCATGAGGTTGACATTTTTCCAAATCTTAATGAATTTTTAGTTGAGCTGTTGGCATTGACATGTGTGATTTTTTTATATAGTGTAAGTAAATTTGTCAACATTTGGAAGATTAGTGTAACTGAATAAACCAATATTTTCTAAAGGATTAACGCATATTGCTACAAAATCGTGCATGTGTGTGTAAAGAATCCATTCAAATGCAAAATGGATTTATCCAATGAAGTTAATGGAATGGAGCACTAAAAGCGTGTTTATAATGTTTTAGATTGTACATTGTAACTAAGATACAACCTTAAGATAAAACCATTAAGTGAATTTGGGTATACATCATAAAATAATATCTGAAAGTATTGAAATGCTGTTAAGTGAATATTCCTCTCTTCCAAATATAGATCTGTGTGTGGCTGTATTTCCCTTTTATACATTGCCCGGAAAAACATATTGAAACAGATTGAAAGCAGAAGTCGTATCAGAATCCAGCTTTCTTCTATTAAGCCAGACATTAAAGAGATTCACAAAAATGTAAAAGAATGCCACTCTTCAAACTGAATTCTTTCTGTTTTGAAAAAAAATACTTATTTTAAAATATATTATTCTGTTAACATATAAGGGATATGCTATTATTTTAAACAAATTTAAAACTTTTACCTGATTTAATTATTAAACAGTAAAAATATTAGACATAGCCCTTATAAAAAAACATTCTTTGGAAATCCAATCATGTTTAAGAGTATAAATTGGTTCTAAGATAAAGGTTTTGAGAGCTCCTGAGTATTAGTTTTTAGGGCTGCCATTACAGAGTGTTAAAAATTGAATGGATTAAATCAACAAAAATTTATTCTGTTATGATTCATGAAACTAAAAGTTGAAATTTGAGATACTGGTGGGACATGTGATCTGAAGTATCCAGGGCAGACTCTTTTCCATGCCTTTCTCTAAGCTTCTACTGTTCCCGGCAATGCTTGCATCCCTTGGTGTGAAGTTGCTTAAATCCAACATCTGATGTCTTCTCTCTGGGTGTTTGCCTCTACATGTGGCATTCATTCTTTGCTGCATGTGTGTGTGTGTCTCCTTATGTTGTTATAAAAGCTTCAGACATACTGGATTGGTGGACCCCCCAACTTTAGGACTCTTTCTTAATTGGATCTACAAAGATTCTATTTTAGATGTCATATTCATAGGGACCTGGGATTAAGATTCAACATATTTTTAGCAGAGATAAATAAAATTTAACCCATAATGCCATGTTTTAGAGAAATCCAACTTATCTCTGGAACACATAAACTTTACCCTTATTTATTTTAGTTGTGTAAATATTTGCTTGTGAACACATTGTGATATTTTGACTTATTCATTTATTTGCTTGACATCCAGTTGGTTCCTCTCAATAAATGATTACTGACTAAATAGACAAATACAAAATAAATAGACTAATGAATTAACTGATTAACATTACAGCCTAAGAAACCCTGGAGATTTCTTTGGTATTACTTTTTTAGGATCACCCAAGATCCTGTTTAAGGATTCTTAATCCATTGTCTGAAATAGTTCCCTTGATTTCCTTTGGGTGAGGCACTGGGATATGGAGAAAGAACATGGAATTCAGGGAAAGATTTACCTGCCTTATACTACGAAGACTATCATTTTCTTCAGTATATAATTTTGAGTTGATTATGTACGTATTGTAACAGATTAGATAATATATATTATATATATATATGTCTAATTTAGACCTTCCTATTTAGTTGATCAAAACAGTCCACCATGAATTCTGTAAGTTTTATCTTGGGGTAAGCCCAGTCATCTGCATTTTTAAAGGGTTTAGGTAATAATGGTGTGTAGACATATTTGAGAACTGTTGGGAAAGTATGAGCAACAGGAAGAAAATAAGGCTGGTTACACCCAATTTGGGAATGGATGCAATTTCATTAACCAGTTTTGGGTATCAGAAACTTGAGTGTAAATCTAAAGTAGTTTGAACTCAGTTCAGGGTCAAATTACATATAGCAATATATTAAAGATTTTGTAATGGAGGCATTGTAATTGCTGTTGTTTTGGAAAAGGAGTCTGCTGAGTGTGATTAAACCTATGCCAGGTTTTTTTTTTTGTTTGTTTGTTTTTGTTTGTTTGTTTGTTTGTTTCCAAGGAAGGACTATTATTGATCAGAATGTGAAATAAAACGACATCTTACCTTCTATAGGCCATGACAATTTCCTCCGTATAAGACCACCAAATACCTCCTTGGTAAGGATAGTTATTCAAATCTGTATAAGATGTAAAATGGCCTGTAGTTTCTGTTGTTGTTGTTGTTGCTGTTTTAATGTTTTTGTTGTTCTTTTGGGCTCCAAAGCCTGCCCTGGAGAACAAGATTTTGGCAGCATTTTCTACTTTCATAAGGTAGTCAGAAGCATTCTGAAGCTATACACTTAAAAGCCAATTATTAGTACCTCTAATGGCATTCAAGAGAGCAGAGAATCTAAACTCAATGCTTAGGTTTTCAAAACACCACAACCACAGTATGATGTCGTCATGCTTTGCAGCACTTTGTTATCTATTTGTCCACATTTCAGAAAAACGTTTCTGATTTGAAAGTGAAAGATAAGCTAAGCCTTCAGATGGAGGCATCGAGGTTCCTTACTCTTTGGTTTTAATTAGTAGCCTAACAGCACGGACCGTCTGAGCTCGGGTTGTATAACGGCTTCCTTTGGCCCTTTCTCCCAGACTTTTTTGTCTGGTGTGCATAAATAAAGCATAACATCTTGGTATGTTTCTCGCTCTGACGAGATATGTTTGAGATCCTTCTCAAATGTTAAAGGTAGCAGGAGCCCTAAGGGAAGCAGGAACAGTCGTGTTTTCCAGTCGCAACTGTGTGAGCAATGGCAGTTTGATTACACAGGGATGCCTGCCTGGATTTAGGACTTGTCAACTAGCTGTCAGGTGACTGCTCAGCTGCCTGGTCTTTTTTAGGTTTCCTGAAAGAGCTCTGCTATAAACTTCCTTATTTATACTGTTTATTGGATGCGCCCACATCACATAATAGTCTCTAGGTTCATTTACAAGGGTATTAAAAAGCCTATACCCTGCTCTCTTGGTAATTGGATGGAGAACCCTGAATTCAAAGGAGATATAAGGGGATGCAGTTCAGCTATGGCACTTTTCTTTAAAAATCTAACCTTTTTTTTTTTGTTTGTTTTTCTAGGATTATTCTGAAATATAATTTCAAAAAAAGAGTTCATACTTTCAACACAGACATCAAAGCTAATAAACTTGTGGAAAGCCTCTATGATTTCCTTACAGGCAGTCAACACTAAGGGGAAACTCCTTTAGGATACGCCCTGTGCTGGAGGTTCTGATTTCACCGTCAAAATAACATGTTCCCATGTGAAGAAGAGACTTTCATTAGACATTCTTCTTGGATTTCATATTTGATTGACCAAGCATTGTGCAGATTTTCCATTACTACATGGAGCTGCGTATCAGACTTGCCCTCAAACTTTTAGTGGGAACAGGGTCAAGTGGCTCCTTTGAAAAAGGAAAACATGAAGTGACAAATAAATATGTGTGTTTTGTGGGGTCAACATGCCCCCTGCACACACAGACAGCACTTAATGTGCATATCATGATCTGGACAGTTTATGGATATAATATCCATTTTAAAGAATTTAGATATCACCCCCAAATAGTTATGATTTCACATGTGTATATGTATGTGTGCATTTGTGTGTACGTATACATATACACAGTAAGTTGACCACCCAAGGGACTATAACAAACTGGCCAACATAGGGAGGTGGTCATCATAATGTATGAGGTCTACTATACTGATAAATACATGTGGTGCATGTTCAGTCTATGAAAAGTAGGTCAACTTAAGGAGGTGGTCGTGTTTTATCATGTTTTTTGTTTATATTTGATAGCATCATATGTATATATATGATGTATATGTGTATTTATATAGCATACATCATATATATACACATATATATGATGCTATCAAATATAAGCAAAAAAACATGATAATCCACTCTTTAGAGATCAGAATATCTAATCCTCTATCATTTTTCTTTTATTGAAGTGGTCATAATTGGTCATTGAGCAAAGCCAATCACACATACATAAACATATATGTACACAGATATATTAATTTTCAATGTAATAAAGTGTTTGTGATTTAAATGGCAAAGGACCTTAATAAGGGACAAAAGTCCACATTAGGATCTATGCAACATCCTCTTTTTCATCTGTTTCTAATTGACTCCACTCTTCCTTTTGAAAATGAAAGTAAATAATATATTGTTCTTCTATATGTTCTACTTAATTCATATTGCTAAGTAATTACTACACTTTTTAAAAATTACACAATCTACTACATCAGTGACAATAATGGGTTAAATATGTGTTGAGCCTAACCTTACAAATCAATAGCTATTTAAATAAATTTCTTTTGGGAAAACATCAAATACATTTCCTTTAATATTTTGCTTGAGTTTATTGCTCTATGAAAGAATCTATTCTAGGTTTTTTAGGTATAAAAATTAGTCTTGCTGAATAAGAATGTATATTCTATTTGGATAGATAAGATGAGTAAGATAAGTAAATATAATATAAGGAATAATAGCTTATAATAACTAAATGCTTCTTTTTAAAATAATTTCAAAAATATAATTTATTTCAGATGATTCAATTGTTTTTAATAAATCTTTCTTGAATGTTAGGATATGTGGAAAATGTCATTATATGCTGGGACTACAATGATGAATATGGAATAGTATTTTCCCTCAAGGTGATTGATGCCTTTTGGAGAAGGTAATTGCTAATCAGGGAATTAAATAAAGAGGGGAATGTAAAATAGTGAAGATGGAGAGAAAGTTATTCTCCTGTTAAGGATAGTGAGCCTCTTTGCACAGTAATGAGCTCATCAACTAGGCTTGTCTGGCTGTGCAGAGGGTTCTTGGTAGGGAGATGTGGTATATGGGACTGGAAAGGTAGAGCAAAACCAAGCTGTCAGGGGTCTTCAATGGCTCTGAATGGTACACCTGTATTATATATTTGTACTAGATTCTTAGGAGGGAGCAATATATTAAGAAACGATGACCTAGTGTTGCTAAAGATGGGTTTAGTAAAAATGTGGATGAGCTTTAAAAAGAAGCTAGAGGTAGGGGCTCCTTGGGAAATTGTATTACTGGACTAGAAGGAGAGATTTGAAGGAAATCCAGAAAGCATGAGGAACTGATATGTGGTATTGTTAGTGGAATTTACAGAGACAAGATTAATGCTTAGCTAATAAACAGACAAGGGAAAAAGAAAGAGAGTAGTTAGGCCAGGTGCTGTCGCTCACACCTGTAATCCTAGCACTGTGGGAAGTTGAGGCCTGTAGATTGCCTGAGCTCACAGGTTGTAGACCAGCCTGAACCAGAGCGAGATCCCATCTCTAAAAATAGCTGGGTGGTGTGTCAGGCGCCTGTAGTCCCAGCGACTCAGAAGGCTGAGGCAAGAGGATGACTTGAGCCCAAGAGTTTGAGGTTGCTGTAAGCTTGGACGCCACAGTCCAAGGGTGACCCAAATTTCCAGGGTGACAAAGTGAGACTCTGTCTCAAAAAAAAAAAAGAGAGTAGCATCAAAGATAATACTCAATTCTTGAACATGATTAATAGAATTTGGCACAATGAATATAAAAATTTTAAAAAAAATAGAAGAATTTGGAGGAGCATTCAATGATTTCAACTTGAACCTACTGAGTTGGAAGGGCAGGTGCAGCTTTGCAGTGATATTTACAACAGGTGACTAGAAACCTGGGGTTGAGACTCTGGAAATGGTCAGGGTGGAGGTAAAGATTCATGACATCTCTGAAGAGAGCTGTGATGCTGATGTCATGACATTCAACAAGATGACTATGAGACACAGAAAAGATGGGACAGTCAAAGGAAGGTTTAGAATATCCATATTCAGAGGAGAGAAGTGGTACAGGGAAGAGGAGCGAGCACAAGCACAGAAGAAAAGTACATGAGGACAGACTGGGTCATATCACAGTGAGTGAAACAGCATCTCTCTTGGAACAAAACCCTTTGTATTAGAGAATTGCCAATATGCATGTTTCCCTTCCCTCTTTAATAGGCACATGAACAATGTTCACATGTTCTCAGACATTGCTATGTTGAAAATAATTGTTTAAGCTAAAAAAAAGTCTGATACCCAGAACCTCTTTTACAACTATTATTCATTTAAGAGTTTCATGTTCCTCTATGTGTAGATGTAATTCTAGCAAACTTCTGTCATGAGTATACATTTTATAAAGTTGGTCCTTAGGTACAGGTTTGAAATGTGCATTTCAGGAGGTTTGAAAACTAATGTGCAATACGTTCCACAACACAAGAGACCTGAAAACAAAATAGTACAGGAATTGGGAGGAGGAGAGTTTAATGTTCAGGGAATCACTGAAGCCTCAGGGAAAGAAGAAACACCTGAGATATTAACTACGCGATGTGGAACAATCTTCCTTGTGCTCTTTCATACTAAGCTAAGTTTGAAGCTAGCCAACTTAAAGAAATTCAGACATACACAATAAAATGACAATTAAAATACTCGAATAAGTACTGTTTGATTCTCAACATATTATATTTCTTGCCACAGAAACTATACACACACAAAGGAAGAAATACTCTTAGGAAAATAATCTTGTTGATTGCAGTTTCTAATTACACGTCAAACATCTTTCATTTCCCTCTCTACACTCCTTTTTTTAAAGATTTAGGTAGAAGACAATGGTGATATTTTAGTAGTATGACTTAAACATCTAATACATACAGGGAATGTATTGGAATTTGTATAAATTTAATGTTATTTATGTATCTACATTTTCTTTTGGTTTTATATAACACACATTCATTTTATATAACACTAGATTATTTGCATTTTTTGACTATTGCAAATTGGTCTACTAATTTCCCTTTCAGAAAAAAAAGTATAAAGACATATTCTTTATCTTTTCTAAAACATAACATTTATTTCTTTCTTAGAATTTGAATTGCTATATACCTGACCTCATTAGTAGTACTACTTTTTCTTGTAAAAGAAAAAAACAAGAACAGGCTAAGTCTTAATTCCATCTAATTGTGTGGCTTATGTTTTCAGTATCTGAGTTAGTTTTTAAGTCCTTTCTGTCATTCTCATGACCTTTCCTGTGAAAATAGGTTACCTTGTTATTCTGAGTATCAATTACAATGTCCTTGACTCCCTCTTGATAGTATGGAATTGAATTTCTCCTCCATTGAATGTTAAGAATAAAGGATTTATTCAGCAGCCTTAGGATGGTGTTATTTGAAATGGAGAAAGGAAGACTTCTCTTTCATTCTGATTAGCAGTGAGAGGACAGACCTGCTGTTTTCCCATACTTCACATTGCCTGAAAATGAACAACAGTCAGACTGAGCTCAATCACCTGCCCAGGCTGCTCTAACTCCACCATATTCTAGCAGGCAAGACCCGGTTTCTCAAATATGGAAATCCAAATTTCAAGATGTGTTGGGTGTGCTACTACCCCATTCCCCTGAGGAAAGCACAGTGCCGTTTCTTTCTCTTAGTAGTAAGATTTTTCCAAAGGGCAAGTTAAGATCAGAACACAAGGACAATGAGGATGTCCTGTTTGTCCTAGTAAACAAAAGCCTCACGTTGCATGCTAGCCATCTTTTACCTTTCAAGACAAGCAGACACCAAGAAGATACCAATATTAGCATCTGAAATCATTGTTTGTTTTCTTTTCCCAATAGATGAATATGATTTTTCAGTGGTCACATGATCTCACTTTATTCTCTGTCAATAGTATATAGGTTGTTGTGAAAATTTACACTTATTTAGTTACAAATACATTGATTAAGAATAAATTTATACATTTTAAGCTTTTTTAACCTACTTCTTTTTACCTTATACAAGGTATATTATGCTCTGAAAGTTTTAGAGTTACGTTAAGAACATTGAAATGCAAAAGCAACTTATGAAGTCGCAAACAAATCTAACGGATATGCTCTGAAGTTTGTCTGCTATTTATTCATTTTGTATTTCTAGTCACTGGAATGAACAATAAGCCTTCATATGTCTTTCATACCTCTGGGTTACAGTTATTTAAAGGCAATCAGAGAGTCTGACTTTTAAAGAAGAAAGAAATGTACGAGTAAAGATTTTGGAAATTACAGATGAGATAAAATGGTAAGAGCAGATAGAAAATGGCATTGAGGTCCTAGAGATACTTTTGATCAACAGATACCAAAAGGAATTCATATAACAAGCATCAAAATGTACTATTCTAAAAGGACGGGGCAGAGAAATTGTTTTGTAAGGGATAAAGAAAGATCGTGTCAGAGGGACCTTTAGTAAACATAGTAAATCTGCTGTGATTAAAAAATGTTGTAATCAAAACGAAATTATAACTAAGAATTGGTTTTCCAAGATGAATTTTTTTTTAGTGCCTACCATGAACAAACCAGACCTGTAGTAGGGAAATAAAGGTGTAATACTTACTGATTTTTTCCACTGGCTACTGTACTGAAGACCAAGATATGCGACAAGTACAGAAGATCCTTAGGATGTACTCCCGGAAAACATCGTTGAGGTCCTAAAAATCAGCAAGTGGACTGAGTTGCATCGAGTCAAAAGTTTGGCTGTGAGCCCTGCACCCACCTCCCCCTTCTGACCTGGAGTCACCAGCACCCACCATGAGCAGCTCATCTGTCACCGTCAGCTCTACCACTCCGCGCCAGGCCACTGGAACTGCCTGCACAGGCAAGGGCTAAAGGGCAGTGTGTGGGGAGAATTCTTCTTGATTACTTAGTGCTGTTTCATTTTTCTCTCTGTAGTTCTAATTATGACCAAAATGCTATTACGTGATGCTCAATTAGTCCATTCATTCCTTCATGTATTCATTTACTTAGCCAGAATTTATCGTGTGTCTACTGTGTCAGGCACTCCACTAGATGCTGAGATGAAACAAGAAATAAGCCATGCATGAAGCTTGTAATATTCTAGAAAACAGACAAAACAACAGGAGAATTACAGTCATTGTTGCAGTGATCATTGTAACCCCAGTTTGGGTTGGAACACACTGTGAACGCAGACAGGGGCAGCCTCACAGTGGTGGGTCGTAAAGCTGCTTGTGTTTGTGGAGGAGCCCGAACTTGGCCTAATACTCTACCAAGACCTTTGAAAATCCTGAATTACTTTCTAGCAAGAAGAACCACATTGCCACTTTCACTGGGCCCTGCCCAGTGGTTCTGAGAAGATTCCAAAATGCTTCTAAAGAAGGGAACAGCTCATTTAGCGATGTTAGCGGGGAACCACTAACTCTGAGATGGTAATTAAAATCAGGCTTTCTTTCAGTCATAGGTAGAGGGTAAATTTAACTTCGGACTCAGCTCTTCTCCCTGCCCCAAATCTAAATAAACTCTAACTAAACCAATGTGGATTACAAAACTTAACAGATTACCTGGTAGAAGGAGGTATAAAGACATACATTATATTTTCATACTTTTAAAAAAATGAAGACATCTCTTTGTCAAATAGGCAACAGATATAAAATTTATAAAAAAATAAACAAAATAGGCCAATTAAATATGAAAAGATGCCATGTTTCAGAAAAGGTAGTATTAAAGTTAATCAAACATGGAGTAATATTGACTTCACCCATCAAATTGACAATAAAAATTTTAATGTCTACAGTAGGTACCTAAGTCAGTGTTCCCTTTGCAAGGAGCATTCACTTAATCTGGATTATGCAGCTATGGAGTTTATTAGAACAAAATTTGATAACTCATAGTCTGGGGAGAGAGTATGGAGAACAAGCACCTAAAGTGAAGCTCAGAGAAATAGTGCCCACAACAGTGACAAGAAGTGATTTAAAAAGAAAATCACCACAAATGTATTGACCCCCCCCCAAAAAAAAAAAAAAAAGAGAGAGAAATAAAAGAAAAAAAAGCAGCTCTCTTCCACTCTGCACTTCAGCCAGTTCTGAACCAGGGAATCCATAATCACTTCATCCAGCACCTTGACTATTGTTGTCATTCTCCTGTTAGCACAATGCAATTTGTAAAGGCTTTCTTCTTGCTCAAGTCACCTGTCACAAAAAAGGCTTTCTCCATTAAGAAGAATGACCAAGTTCAAAATGTGTACTGATAAAATGATATAATTAAACCACAGGCTGGAAAATATATTTGCAGCTTATTTGATGAAGGACCTATATCCAAATGCCTAAGGACCTCCTATAATTCAACAATTAACAATGCAAGAGTATATTTCAAAATAACTAAGAGCAAATTTTAAATGTCTTACCACAAAAAAATTAGTATGTGATGTGATGGCTATGTTAATTGGTTTGATTTAAGTATTCCATATTGTACATCAAATCATCACATTCTACTCCATAAATGTATACAGTTATGATTTTAATTTTATAAAAAAAATTTCAAAAAATTAAAAAGAGATCTTTCACATCCTTTGTTAGGTAAACTCCCAAATATATCATCTTCTTTGGCACTACTATAAAAAGAATAGGGTCCTTGATTGTTTTTTTTCAGCTTGACTATTGTTGGAATCTTTTATGTTTACATGGATGGAACTGGAACATATTCTTCTTAGCAAAGTTTCTCAAGAATGGAAGAAAAAGTATCCAGTATAGTCAGTCCTACTATGAAACCAATAGACAAGCACCCACACTTCCATATGAAAGCTATAACTCAACTACAGCCCAAGATGAAGGGGAAAGAGGAGGGGAGAGGGAGGGAGAGGGGAGGATGAGTGAGGGAGGGTAATTGGTGCATCCACACCTATGGTGCATTTTACGAGGGTACATGTCAAATCTACTAAGTGTAGAGTATAAATGTCTTAACACAATAATGAAGAAAGTGAGCTGAAGGCTGTGATAATGAGTTTGATGAAAATATTTCGTATTGTATATAAAACAGCACATTGTACTCCATAAATGCATTAATGTACACAGCTATGATTTAATAAAAAGAAATGAAAACAAATATAATACATAAAAAGTTAAACATAGAAACATAAGCACCAAATTCCACACCTCAGTCAGTATATATCCATAATTGAACAGAAGCATACATACCCAATAACTATTTGCAGTACAAT
Organism: Loris lydekkerianus; assembly: GCA_963574355.1. Classification (NCBI taxonomy): domain Eukaryota; kingdom Metazoa; phylum Chordata; class Mammalia; order Primates; family Lorisidae; genus Loris; species Loris lydekkerianus. The sequence goes on along the minus strand of CAUYPK010007956.1, from coordinate 66,403 downwards.
TGATAAAAGCCACCAATTGGATATATCCCAAGGGTGTATGGATGGATGAATGGGCAAATTGTCACATATGCATGTAATGGAATATTATTTAACCACAAAAAGGAATGAGGTATGCTACATATGCTACAACGTGAATGAATCTTCAAACATTATGCTAAGAAAATTAGTCACAAAAATTCATATATTCAATAATTCAATTTATATGAAAGATTCAGACTAGATAAATTCACAGAGACCAAAGGCAGATCCATGGTCATTAAATGTTAGAGGGATAGAGTGTGAGAAGATATTTCTTCCTAGGAAAGGGGTTTTAATGTGGAGAAATGGGAATATTTCAGCACTAGAGAGAAACAGAGGTTACAAAATATTGCGAACGTACTAAATACCACCATATTGTAAATTTTTAATTGGTTCAATTTCTGTTACATAAATTTTGCCTCAAAATTATTTTACAACATTGATGGTCAAAAGATTTGGATATGCGATATAATAGCCAATGAAAAGAAAATCAGCATCACACATATTAGTTATCAGGGAAACATAAATTAAAACTTTAGTTCAATATCATTTTACACTCACTGGAATATCTGTAATTTATGTATTTATTTAATTTTACTATTTTTTGCAGTTTTTGGCTGGGGCCGGGTTTGAACCTGCCACGTCCAGTATATGGGGTTGGCGTCCTACTTTTTGAGTCACAGGCACCGCCCAGGAATGTCTGTAATTAAAAAAAATACAGAAAACATTGTGCTAAGATGCAGATGAATGGACATTTTTATGTTTTGAGGGTGGAGTGTGAAATGGATCCACCACCTTGAAGAACTATTAATTAGAAAAATTAATTAGTTGGTCCTTGCATAGGAAGTTAAGCATACAGTCAACGTATGACCTATCAATTCCACTTCTAAATTAAAATTCCTGTTCATAAGAATGAATTGCTCAAGCAAGAAAATAGCAGTCAAATTCTTAAGTGTCCCCAACCAGAAATAAACTGTCTATCAATAGAATAGATAAAACACACACACACACTGTGGTTGACCCAAAGCAAAGAATTACTAATCAGCAATAAAACTTAGGTGCACTAGTAGGTGCTTCATGAAACAGCAGGGATGCACCTAATACGGGTACGTGGAGAGAGAAATGTACACAATAATAGCACAGTGACGCACTGTCATTAGTATAATTCCATGAACTGGCAAAATAGTAACGAAGATTGAAGAGGGTTTCCCTGGAGTAGTTTGGCCAAGCCACTGGAGAACTCATGTGGTAATGGAATGTTCAATGTCTTTCTTTGAGTTTTAGTTGTGTGGTATAAATAATTTCCAAAATTAATAAAGCCAAACACTTAAGATCTGTATGGGTTTTTCTCTTCATTAATGGATGTTGATTTTTCCTTTGTTAGTGTTATTTTCTTCACATATTTTTTAACATAACTTATTTTTCTGACATTTAATTGCTGGGACAATAATATCACCATTATTTTTCTCTCTGTAACAGATTTTAATATATTCATCTTGAATATATATTTTGCTGTTTTTTTCCTTTGGGCAATTAGTATCACACTTGTGTCCACCCTCATTTGGCAGGCTAATAGTCGCACACCTGCTGATTTATCATTAAATGATATAATTTCCTCATATGCCACCTGTGATACAACATATTGTACAGCTTTAATTTAGAAACTTTATGAATATTAAAGGCAAAAGCTACTGTTTCTATGAATGAATATATTTGGCTTCATATTCTACTCACCATGCCTAACCCAGGTGTTGATTTAAAATTCAGCGGCACAAAATGATTATCTATCATTTTAAATTATCTCATATTCTTTTAATCCTTACTGTATCTAAGACAAGCCTGGGAAACATTTCCTTTCCCATTGACCATATAGCACATTTTATCATTAAGAAATGAGGCACCATCATCCCCAATTTCACTCTAAACAAAGGTTTATAAGTAAGCCTTCCAGCAGCTGCCTTGTCAGGTTTGTGAAAGGGAAAAATTAAATCTACTATATTCCAAGTCTCCTTTGTAATGGGTCTCATGTGATAGCTTAATTTTATTTTCTATGTATCAAAAATAAGGCCTATCAAAGACACGATATGTAAGAAATTATTTAAAGCCATTTCACAGATGGTGGATCATAACAAGAAATTTTTGATGGAGACTAGTTTCTTTAGTAAGCAAAGAGAAAAGACATTTACTGTATATACTCGAGTATAAGCCAAGTTTTTTCAGCACAATCTGTAAGTCTTGTTACAGATGATAATACCTGGTGTTTATACAATTTCATGGCATTTCTACTTTACCCCCCAAAAGAGATCAAGCATTGATAATAAATATTATTGAATTGGGACGCAGAAACTCATATCAGTTTTATGTTAGCAGTGTAGAAAGTGATAAATGATTGATAGATAGATAAATACATAGATAGAGACACAGACAGATAGATATCTGTAGGTATGTAGATAGATATTAAAACTGTCAAGAAGACAGCCAGCGGGGGTGATTCGCACCTCTAATTCTAACACTTGGTGAGATGAGGTGAGAGGATCCCTTTACCTCAGGAATTCAAGACCAGCTTGAGCAAGAGTAGGAACCCATCTCTACTAAAAATAGAAAAATCAGTGGGACGTCATGGTGGGCACCTATAGTCCTTAGATACTTAGGAGACTGAAGCAGGAGGATCCCTTGAGACCTAAGGTTTGAGGTTGCTGTCAGCTAGGCTAAGGCCATGGCACTCTAGCCTGAGCAATAGAGTGAGACTCTGTCTTAAAAAAAAAAAAAAAAAATTGTGATGCAGGCTAATATTACTGGGGTTAGGTGATATCTCAAAGTAGTTTTGATTTGCATTTCTCTGATAGTTAAGAATAATGAGCATTTTTTCATATGTCTGCAGGCCGTGTGCCTGTCTTCTTCAGAAAAGTTTCTCTTCAAGTCCCTTGCCCACCCTGAGATGGGATCATTTTTTCTTTTCCTGCTAATACGTTTGAGTTCTCTGTGGATTATGGTTATTAAACCTTTGTCGGAGACATAACCTGCAAATATCTTCTCTGATTCTGAGGGCTGTCTGCTTGCTTTTCTTACTGTATTCTTGGCTGTGCAGAAGCTTTTTAGTTTGATCAGATCTCAGTAATGTCTTTTTGGTGTTGCTTAAATTGCCTGGGGGGTCTTCCTCACAAAATATTTGCCCAAGCAGGCTGATTTCTTCAAGTGTTTTCCTTCACTTTCTTCTAGTATTTTTATAGTTTCATGTCTTAAGTTTAAATCTTCAAACCAGTGAGAGACTATTTTGTTAATGGTGAAAGGTGTGGGTCCAGTTTCTGTCTTCTACAGGTCGCCAGCCAGTTTACCCAGCACCATTTGTTAAATAGGGAGTCTTTTTCCCACTGAATGTTTTTAATTAGCTTGTCAAAGATCAAATAATGGGAAGTAGCTGGATTCATTTCTTGGTTCTCTATTCTGTTCCAGACATCTATTTCTCTGCTTTTGTGCCAGTACCATGCTGTTTTGATCACTATCAATTTATAGTGTAATCTGAGGTCTGGTAGCATAATTCCTCTACTTTATTTATTTATTTATTTATTTTTATTTTTTTTTTTTTTTATCATTGAAAAGACAAATTTATTTAGTCCAAGTAAGGGTCACAATTAGAGATTATCAGTATGCCCTGGGTATAAGAAATGTGACCAATCTCTGTCTTATATATGGATCTTATTCTAGCTAACAGAAATATAGACTCCTGCAGTTTTTAGTGCAAGTGGACTTTGTTGCTGACAGAGCCTTGGTCTATTTCTTTTCTTTTTTTTTTAATTTTTTTTATTATTTTTTTTATTATAGATAAAAATATGCACCATAGATGTGGTCTTGGCTTCGAGGTTTTTTCTGATTCCATATAAAATGATGTATTATTTTTTTGAGATCTTTAATGTTTGACAGTGGAGCTTTAATCGGGCTTGCATTAAAATTGTATATTGCTTTGGGTAATGTGAACATTTTAACAATGTTGATTCTTCCCAGCAATGAGCATGGTATGTTTTTCCATTTGTTAACATCTTCAGCTATTTCTTTTCTTAGAGTTTCATAGTTCTCTTTATAGAGATATTTCATGTCCTTTGTTAGGTAAACTCCCAAATATTTTATCTTCTTTGGTACTACTGTGAAAGAAATAAAAACCTTGACTGTTTTTTCAGCTTGACTATTGTTGGTATACATGAATGCTACAGATTTATGAGTGTTGATTTTATAACCTGAGATGCTGGTATATTCCTTGATCACTTCTAAGAGTTTTTCAGCAGAATCCCTGGTGTTTTCTAGATATATAATCATATCATCTGCGAAGAGTCAAAGTTTGATCTCTTCTGACTCTATGTGGATACCCTTGATCGCCTTTTCTTGCCTAATTGAGATGGCTAAGACTTCCATTACAATGTTAACAAGCAGTGGAGACAATGGGCAATTTTGCCTGGTTCCTGATCTGAGTGGAAATAATTTCAATTCAACTCCATTCAATAGGATATTGGCAATGTGGGTTTGCTGTAGATGGCTTCTATCAGTTTAAGAAATGTCCCTTCTATACCAATTTTCTTAAATGTTCTGATCATGAAAGGATGCTGGATAATATCAAAGCTTTTTCTGCATCAATTGAGAGAATCATATGGTCTTTGTTTTTTATTTTATGTGATGAATTATATTTATAGATTTACATATATCAAACCAGCCTTGAGACTCTTGGATAAAACCCACTTGGTCATGGTGTATAATTTGTTTCATGTGTTGCTGGATTCCGTTTGCTAGGATCTTGTTGAATATTTTTGCTTTAGTGATATTGGTCTACAATTTTCTTTTCTTGTTGGGAATGCAAACTAATATGTTCCTTTTGGAAAGATGTTTGGAGATCACTTAGGGATCTAAAAATAGACCTGCCATTTATCCTTCAATTCCTCTACTATGTATATATTCAGAACACCAAAAATCACTTTATAACAATGATATTTGCACCAGAATGTTTATTGCAGCCCAATTCATAATTACTAAGTCTTGGAAGAAGCCCAAGTGCCCATCGACCCATGAATGGATTAATAAATTGTGGTATATGTACATCATGAAATATCACATAGCCTTAAAAAGTATGGAGACTTTACCTCTTTCATGTTTGTGTGGATGGAGCTAGAACATATTCTTCTTAGCAAAGTATCTCAAGAATGGAATAAAAAGTATCCAATGTACTCAGCCCTACTATGAAAGCAATTTATAGTTTTCATATGAAACCTATAACCCAACTATAGCCCAAGAAGAAGGGAAAGAGGAGAGGGAGGGGAGGGGAGGGGGGAGGATGGATGGAGGGAGGGAAATTGGTGGGACCACACCTATGGTACATTTTACAAGGGTATATGTTAAATTTACCAAGTGTGGAGTATAAATGGCATAACACAATAACTAAAAAAATTCAGGAAGGCTATGTTAACCATTTTGATGAAAATATTTCAAATGGTATATAAAACCAGCACCTTGTACCCCGTAATTGCATTAATGTACACAGCTATGATTTAATTTTAAAAAATAAATAAAATACACAACAGGATATACAAAAAAAAAAAAAAAATGTAGTGATTATGGAAAGGTACATGGTTGTGATAAGCCTTTTTCTAGATGATGTACATTCTTTTTCATTAACCCCTAGGAAGTAGATTGTCCAATGGTAATTTTTGGTCTCAATTATACTGTTATTGTTAAAATGGTGTAAGTGTAAATCATTGGTTCAAATATTCATCAAGTATTCATTTAAAATTATTGTTTATGAAATTTATATTTTTCAGGCACTGCACTGTTATAGTAAGTTGTGAATAAGATTGCCTGGTTTCTACATAGAACTTAGTAAGTGAATCAGAAAATAAACAGCCGGTTATTGATATATTCTAAATCCCCGAAATGAGATTAAATTGATTAAGTATTTATTCACTCAACCAGTATTATTTGAATTCCCATTATCTCTCATCCTAGTGAGGAAGCTGTATTAGAATGGAAAAAGCTGGGAGAATCGCCAATCCATGGAAACTTACACTAATATTTCTTATTGCATATTTTTAAATAATTTTATAAACAATCAAGTGAAAAATTATGAACATAATGATCTTAAAAGCAATGGTATCAACAGAATGAAAAATGAAAGGCAATTGCTGTTAGTTAAGATCTCTCCTATAACTTGAACTTTACCTTGAAAATGAGAACAATGTAACCTAAAAATTTGTTCCCTCACATTAATTTGAAAAAAAATAAACTAAAAGCTATATATTTCTAATGATACCCTTAGAATATTTATATACAGTATATAAACAATTGTCTGTAGCAATGTTTTTCAACCTTTTTTATCTCAAGGCACCCTGGAACCGATAGTTAAACTTTCACAACACACTTGTGTTGATCAAAAACAAGAATGACAAAAACAATATGCTTACTGTGCTTTGAACTTCTTTTAAACATTTTTGCAGCACACCTGAGATCCTCTAGGGCACACAGGTTAAAAATCACTAGTCTACAGTATATGTCTTATTCTTCTCTTGAATTGTTGAGAAGCCCACTCCCTATAAAATACAAATTTTGAGTCAATCACCAAAGAAGAAGACAAATTAAAGTAGTAATGAGGATCAATGAAATTAATGCAATGTAATTTTTGACTCACTTATGATGGATTGTCTCATTCTTGCCATTATTGACTCTGGGGGAAGATTATTTTCTGTTGTAGGGGTTACCAGGGTGCACTGTAGGATATTAACAGTTTCCTTGACTCCTACCAGGAAGATGCCAATAGCAAACATCTTCATACATAGCTGAATGTTGCCAAGTGGGGAAATAATTGCCTCTTTTGAGAACTGTTGACTTAGGAGAATGGTTGGGGAAGAAGAGACGTATGGTCAACTTGATAGAACCTCTAGCCTAGTAGGACTAGGGACAAATAAAAATGTTAATTATTTAAAACTTATTCTGAAGTCATTTGGGTATGACCAAAAATATGTATGGAGAATAAAACAAATGAGAGCAGTTAGAAAAATCACGAGATATGAAAATAAAACAGTGAATATTCAAAAGAGAAGTGGAACTAAGGGAGGTAGCCTACACTGATAACCCCATGTACTCCACAGGGGGAGCTGGGAGGATCTCTTAAACCCAGGATTTGGAGGCCACAGAGAGCTGTGATCAAACCACTGCACTCCAGCCCAGACAACAGAGTGAGATCCCATCTTGGAAACATATAAAAAAGAGAGGGAGAGACAGAAGGAAGAATAACTAACTCCGTAAGTTAGTGACAACGGAGAGTGATATTCTCAAGCTTTGTTTATTTCAACACTTGTTTAAATGTTGTGCTTCTTGGATTACAAATACAGCATGAAGTTAACAGACACAAATTTTGCCTAACTATGCAATCATATTTTTGCTTTATTTTTAAAAGATCAAAAATATGTATACTAAATAGGTTATCATTACTTTTCTCAATTATCCAAACAGTAATTATCCTGAAAAACTAACCTTGATGAAACACCTGCTGTCTTTAAGAGATCTAAATAATTTACCTGAAATCTTATCTGTAATTTTGGCTCATTTTAACTACAAAAAATTTCTAACCTGTTAGGATTTATTTGTATGAAACATGAATTTCACTTATAGGTATTTTTGAGGTGGTTAGAGGGGCAACATGAGCGTGCCACAAAATTTTTAGTTTTAAAACATAATTAAAATGACAACCTCATTGGTTTTATTGATATAGAGATATCAAAACAAATACGAACCATCAAAATTATTTTCTGTGGCTCCCTATGATGAACTTTGTAAACATAAATCTCTTTTTTTATGAGAAATAATTCCTAAAGATATGGTATGTTTTGAGACAGTGGTAGGGTGGAGGCTGGCATGAGCTATTCTGATACTGTGTTCATGTGTCACAGGATAACGATATTCTGTTTTGAGACAGTGGTAGGGTGGAGGTTGGCCCTAGCTCATTCTGATACTGTGTTCATGTGTCATACGGTGGATAAAGCCTGGAGCCAAAGGCCTTCCTCATGTCAGTAACATAAAATCAAGTCCTGGACCCTGCTGCCCTGTACCTACAAACAGGCTTAGTTTGACTTTTTTTTACCCTTTTTTTTCTGATCTCAATCCGCACTGACCTACCTGGGGTCTCCTCGTCATAACTTCACCCACCAAGTCCTAAGAGTATTCTTACGAACATTTGTAACAAAAGATCATTATAGACTTTCCAAGAGGGAAAAACAAAACAAAACAAAACAATAATTTCCCTGGCTGCTTTACTTTGGGAAATATTAGATTACGTTAAGAAAGAAAGAGTTTATTTCAAGAAGAATAAAAATGAGCTCTTTTTAAAAAAGTGAGCATAAAACCGACAAATCATGATACAGAAACATTGATGATTTAAAATATGTAAAGAATTTATGCAGAACATTTTCAAACATTGTGTAATAAGCATATGGAATGAATTGAGCAAAATGACCATCAAAGAAAATAAATAAATGAGCTTAACCAGCAGATGTTTTTACATCAGGAGAGGGAGGGATTGAAGGACACACCAGCAAGAAGCGAAGGATCTTTGAGAAGTGGACGGATCTTTGAGCCGCATGGTACTTTCAATTCCACCTTCTGAAAAATAAATGTACCCTTTTAATTAAAATATGCCTCCCCAAACCAGTACATATGCCTTAACATGCTGGAATTAAGCTGGGCTTGGTGTAGGACACGATTTACATAGGTAGTTTGAATTCTAGGCTCATTAATGAAAAACATACCTCTACCACGCTATAGAAAAATTGAGAACAATTTCTATTATGCCAGATAAGCTTAGTGTCAACATTACTACGAAATTTAGTATCATGTTAGAAAAAAAAAAAAAAAAAGCTGGTTACTAAATCATAGTCAAAATATGCAGATGTCTGACATTAGAGAATATATAAAACATATTAACACTTCCACTAATACTTTTAGATAGGAGTTCTGGGGCAAATTTGACGTAAGCCAGAGCCACATGGATCCTCCGTTGCAGCCTCACAGCAAATTGAAGGGATTTTTTTTTAACTCTTTCTTGTCTCTTATAATTTATTCCTCGTTCCTTTCCCCTCTTGTGAGTGGCCCATGCACTGATGATACTGAAAAAGGGACAGATTTTCCTTGTTTTCCACTAGGCCACCCGAGGGCTACGGTTCCTGAGACACTACTGCCTACACATAGCAGCTACCACCAGGCGACTTGCAGTGCAGTGAGCCCTGATCTACTGGAAACACAACATCTGTGTTTCCACTTCGTTTTACAGAGAGATGCTAAGCTGGTGACCTCCTGATTGACCTCGGATGCTGCTTCAGGGGCTGTGCGAAGCACACTGTGGGCCTTTCCTCCTGTTATTCCATTCAAAGCTCTGAGATTATTTTTAATGCTACTACTATGGGTTGAATTCTATTTTCCTCAAATTCACATTTTGAAATCCTAACCCACAGAACCTCAGGATGCGACCTTATTTGGAAATAAGATGGTTGCAGATGTAATGACTTAACTTAAAAGGGAACATACTGGATTTGGGTGGGCCTTTAACCCGATGAATACAGTTGGTGTCCTTATAGAAACGGAAGGTTTGGATGTGAAAATTCACACAGCGAGGGCGTCATGAAGATAAGGCAGAAATAAAAAGATACATCTATTATACCATTCCTGGGACATCAAATATTCCAGAAAAATCCCTGGGAGCTTGGAGAGAGGCATGAGATATGCGTTTTTTCCTGGCTCTGAGGAAGAACCAACCCTGCCAGCACCTTGCTCACGCACCTTTATCCTCCACAACTAAGACAGTATGTGTTTCTTTGACAAGCCACCCAGATTATAGTACTTGCTCTGGGAACCAGAGGAAAACTCACACAAATACCAACTTGCCGGTGAGGAGCTGGGGCTGTAGAAGGTCACAGAGACGGAGACCAAGTGGAAAAATGACACTGCCTTTTTCAGAATCTGGTCCACGTGACTTTTCCTGCCTCTAGTCTTCTCATCTGAAAAATAAAAGAGGTCCAATTAGAGAGTTTCTAAAGTCTCTTTACAGTTTTTGAAAAAATGAATTTAAAAGTTTTGTAGTAGACTCCCTAGTGTTTTCCAGATATACGATCATGTCGTCTGCGAAGAGTGAAAGTTTGATCTCAGCCAACGTTGAGATCTATGCACCTAAAGATGGACCAAACCAATGGCAGTGCGTTTTGTTCACTATTGCTTACTAGTGATGAAGCATTAAGCATGATGCTTCCCTCCCTTCCACAATCCATCTCAAAAGATGGCGTGGGTGTAATCCTGATCCATTTTTAAGGAGCAATTGCTCTGCGTGCCCAGCTGATGTTTACTACCTCAAATGCAGGAAGGGAGCTCTTCCAGGTCAGCTTGTTTTTTCCTTGCCACAGGTTAAAAAATAGAGGCTGCATGTTAAGTGACCCACCATTCAGGTTTTCCCTGAATTTAGGGATTTCTCAGCATCTGGAACTTTCAGCGTTTAAACCAATTAAATCCTAAACAAAGTAGGATGAGTTGATTACCTAAGGTTAATAATGTACCCATGGTTATGTGCTCCTAAGAGGCATAGGAGTTGATATGTTTGCCCTGTGCTCTATCCATTCTCCCATACTGGCTTGAAAGCCACTGGAGGGGGGGGAGTTAAGAAGCTACTAAAACTGGAGTCAAGGTGAGTCTACATTACAAGGCCTGGACTAATTGGTAATGACCAGGAGATAGCACTTAGGGGTAGGCTCTTGATAGTTTTCAGTTCAGAAATATAAAGTTACCTCCACCAAATAAACCATAATACCTGTGGCAATGGTTCTTGAACCAGTTTCCAGCAGCCTGTAACAACAGCACCATGAAAGAACTTGTTAGAAATGCAAACTCTCAGGCCTCACCCCAGACATACTGAAGCAGACTCTCTGAAACTGGGGCCAGAAATCTGTATTTCAAGGAACTCTCCAGAGATGCTTTCAACATTTTTCAGATTCTGGAGTCTATCTGGGAATGAGAACCACATGTCCAGATCCCAGAACAGTGGTTCTCAGGTGAGGCTGCAGGTTAGAAATTCCTGGGGAGGTATTAAAATTTGATTCCCAGGTTGCTATAGCAATTAATCAGGCATAGTTAGGGTGGCATCAATATTTTTCAGATCTCTTTAGATGACACTAACATACAGCTGAAATTGGGGACCACTGTCTTCTGCCAAGGCTGTAGAATTCCACAGGGAACCTAGACAAACCTGTCTTCCTCTGTTGCTTAACTTTTCTATGACTATGGGCTTCTAGACTTGTAAATAGGAAAAATAGTAACCTAACTAAATTCTGTGCCTGTCAGTTACCTAATCTGCCTCAGATATATCTACTTCATAGAGTGAGTCTATAGAACCTTCTGGAAAGTCAGATGGGAATATGTCTTTTGAGATCATTAGATTCCTTTGGAAGATTTGGAATGTTTTCATGGGGAAAGGAAAAAAATCAACAGATATATCATAAAAGGTAAACATGATTTTTCAATAAAAAGACAAGTTGCTATGAGAGTATTCTCAGAACTACCCCATTGCTGAGAATATTCTAGGGCCTTGATTGCTGATTTGAACACGGCCATGGGCTTCTCCTGGAGTCAGTCCTTTTGGACAGTGGACATTGCCTCCATGGGCCAAAACTTCCTATTTGAATTTCCAAAAATAATATTTAATGTTTCCCCAAGACTACTAAGCAGTGACAATAAGAAAAAAAATAGCTTTTACTTTTTTTTTTCTTTTTTGGGTCAAGAAAACTCTCAAAAAGGAGAATTGTCTGAAATGAATTCTGCATTGGGCAATGTTGTGGGAAAGCATAGAAACTACTGGAACCGAAACTCTTTCATTTCTTTTAGTATCCACACTGTGAATTTAAAAAAATAACAAGTCATTATAAAAGTGAAACATAAGATTCTTCACACCCACTGTTTTAATCATTTTAAAACCTTCCATAACTTGAAGGAACTAAAACATTTCTTTAGCAGTTAATGCTCACTGAATTTTTAGTGCTTTCTGAACATAAAATAGCATTCATATTATGTTCTAGGTACTGTGTGCTAGGCAGTTTGCATTTATTCACTCGCCATTGCCTGTGTGCTAGAGACTAATGGTTGCTGAAGTTCTGGAGATTAATTACACACAATTCCTTCTTTCAAGAAGCTCAGTCTAATGATATAATTAAAGTGTGGTAGAGGGTATAAAGTGAGAAGGAGTACACAGGAAAGGCACCTGCTCCGCCGGGCAGGGGCAGAGAGTGAGCTAAGTATCAAGGGAAGCCTGACCTGATAACTGACCTGAGTCATAAAGAGTAGTAGTTATCAGGAAGAAAGAGTTATTATGATGATTATTTTTTGAGATGGAGTCTCACTTGATCATACTGGGTAGAGTGCCATGGCATCATAGCTCACAGTGACCTCAAACTCTTGGGCTCAAGTCATCCTCTTGCTTCAGACTTACAAGTAGCTGAGACTATAGGCACCTGCCAACAATACCCAGTTAGCATTTTTTTTTTTTTTTCACTTTTGCTTAGGATGGTCTCAAACTCCTGAGCTCAGGCAACCCATCTGCTTCTGCCTACCAGAGTGCTAGGATTATAGGCAAGAGCCACCTCATTGGTCAGAAAAAGTTAATTCAAATACATTGTGTTACTCTTTATAACAATGCCAAAAATAAATGTCATTAGTCATGTCAAAAATCATTTTTGGTAAATGCTCAGGCAATAGAACAAATTTTTGGAGCAAATTTTGTAGGAGAACAAATATTATGGAGCAAATTTTGTAGGAGAACATCCGTACTAGCTAGCCTATGTAAGAGTTAGTTCCATCTCAATCTCTCTCTCTCTCTGCTCCCCCTTTCCTACTCCCTCATGGACTGAATTGTGCACCCCTCAAATTCATAAGTACATATTTTAAAGTTCTATTCCCTAATGTGACTATGTAACAGTATTTAGAGATAGGGTCTTTAAGAAAGCAATTAAGGTTAAATTAAGTCATAATAGGACTGGTGGTTTTATAAGCAGAGGAAGAGATAACCACAAACCTCTCTCTTCATGTACACATAGAAGACAGGCCACGTGGGGACACAGGGAGAAACTGGCTGTCTACAAGCCAGGAAGAGAGGTGGCCCCACATACCAACCTTGAAGGTCCCTTAATCTTGAATTTTCAGCCTCCAGAATGGTGAAAAAATAAATTTCCATTATTAAGGCCTCCAGTCTTGTATTTTGGTATGGCAGCCCAAGCAGGCTAATATGCTATCTATACATATATGATTTAAAGAGTTTATACAAAGGGCTGTTAATGGTAAAGTTTGTTTACATATAATAACCTAATGCTAATGTAGTGTAGTTTAATATGTATGTCATAAGGAATATTATTTATTTCTAAAGATAAGAAAGGTAAAAAAAGCATGTTCCTTGTTTTCCAATTCTGAGTTCTATTTTTATCTCCATGGAAAGACCTTCTCTGTTTTCAGCAGCATGTGTGAAGATGAACTCCAGTGTAGGACTGAAATAATCTCTCCGTTGATGTTCTCAACATCAGCTAAGTTGAACATCACATAAGGTCAACTTATTTGAACATATTAGTTGAAATGCTGGAGGTGGAGCATTTGAGGGTATTGGAGAAAGCACAGATATCTGTGCCACAGCCAGGCATGATTTGAAAATTACAGAAATTAAACTATCAGCTGAAGGCTGAGCCTTTGTAAAGGGGACCTGTGTCTCATTGCACAGCATCATGTTTATGTCCAGCCTGGAAATGTTTCTGATCCAAATAGAATACTCCAGTCTAACAAGTAAAGAAACTCAGCAAAAGCTTTTTATACTTTCATGGATATTAATCCCACATTTCTGACTAGGATGGAGTAAATAAATTCATGTTGGGAGCAAAGACAATTGTTGACCATCTCCTAGCGAACTGTCTTTAGAAAAATCATGTAAGCTTTATTAGCCACATTTTATCTGTTTAAGGAGTTATTAAATCTATTTCAAAGTGTGATTGTGAGGATCACACAAATGATGAGAAATTAGAGATACTTTTAATATGTTAGTACCACCACAATCCTTCCCATCATAGATTGGGATCTGAACCCTCTCCATTTTAGTCTTCTTGATGCCTTCATAAGTTTATTCTATGATAACCTAAAATAGTTCACCATAAATATGAATCTTTATTTGTAAGATTTTTGTTTGATCCTTGAATAAGCTGAATGTTGTGGTCACTGTCACCAATGGGCCAGGTGGTAATGTAGTTTCAGCCTTATATTGAAAACAGCGAATTATTGACTTATATGTGAAAGGGGCAATAACTTTCAGAAGTGAGATGCCTTTCACAGATGCCCAAATTTTAATGTGGCATTCAAACAAAATATAAATCTTTGAAAGCAAAATAAGTCTTTATAAAATATTGTTGATCATGTCTCTTCCCAGAACCACATAGAAGAACATAATACGTGATAGAAAAAGATAATTTTTTGAAGATGGGAACTATGGTTGGCCTTACTCAGATTTGAGTTACTGTCATAATTCAGAATTTCAGAGGTCCATTTTATTTCAAAGAAAACCTCTTAGCCTAATTTGGGGTAGATAGAAATGGCCGGTCTCTCTGGCCAGAAGTCTCAAAGTATGATTTATTCTTGTAGCATTTCTTTGAGATGTTTTTTCCTCTCTTCCAAATTTTGTGGAAATGCCAAGTCTATTAAAAAAAAAAAAAAAAAAAAAAAAGACAAAGAAAAGAAAGAAAAAAGTAAAAAAACTCCATATAATTTAGCTTAGAAACACCAGGCATGGGGACTAGGGTACCAGTTTATTTAATTCTATACTATTTCTCTCACCCCTGACTAACCTCTTATTTGAAAGATTTAAAATAATTTTCCATATAGAAAACGTTTCACCTTTTGATTTTTTTGGATTTTCCCTTACAACCTCTTCTAAGGGACTGAAATGTAATATAGTATGCACAAGTGAAAACTACTTACTCTTGAAAACCAGCATTTCTTTTGGCTCAGCCAAAAATACCGGAATGTTCTCACTTACTTTACTCTAAAGAGAAAAGCTATTTCATGAAGTGAGTTTCACTCTTGAGGGATATCATAAAAACTTTCAACCTTCAGCTGTGAGAAGTTACTGACTGTAAGTTAATATTCGTGTGCAGCCCTGACCCTGCATCATGAAACACTACTAAGCATGTTTGCCATGTGACACGTGTGATTTAGCCAGTGGGATGGTGCTGTGGGAAAAGCTTGGATTTTGATCTCCTCCTTGGAATAACTAACTGTGTGAGTCTCAGAAATACCACATAACCTCCCTGAGCCTTAGTCTCTATGTCTTGGAAATGGGACTTTTTCCTCCCTCTTACCTTAGATTCTATGATGGTAAAGTAATAAACTTGGCAAAAAGCCAGCTCCCCACCCATGCCGAGCTCCCTTTTTCATCTGCCCTCCTTACTTCTTAGATCTGGGTCCAGCCCATGATATTGCATCAGTATTTGGGTAGAAAAAAAATGATGGCCCTTCAGTGATGTCCATGTCTCAGTCCCCCGAGCCTGTGAATATATTACCACGCACGACAAAAGAGATATTGCAGAAGTGATTAATGTAGGGTGTTGAGATGCAAGATTACCCTGGATTATCACACTGAGCCTAGTGTAATCTCTACACTACATAGATTGCACAGCAACATTTAGAGATGCTATAATGTTGGCTTTGATGATCAAGCAAGAGGCTCCTTGCTGACACCTTGGTTTTAGCCCTATGTGACCTATTTCAGACTGTGACCTTCAGAACTATAAGATAATTTATGTTGCATTAAGCCACTAAATTTGTGCCAATTTGTGATGGCAGGAGGTAGAGAGAGCGTCTTTGCAGGTCGAAATGCTGTGTACAGCTGCGGAAAGTGGTTCTAACCATTGGCTACCTAACTCCTGAAATACTCAGCAGAGATCAATGGAACAATGAAAGCGATAGACTATTTCTCTTTTATAGGCAAGAAATCTGGGGCTCCAGAGCAGGAGGCATGCATCCATTTGGACCAGACATTGAGTTCCCTTCATTTGTTCAGCAATTTAATGCAAATGTCCATCGTGTTTTAGCAGAATTGAGGAAATACAACTCCTTTCTGGAAATAGGATCTGTAGATAGCAATAGTGCTCATCTTTCAGAAGTCCAGAGACAGCTTCTCTTCTGCCCTGAATTCCTGAAAGAGTCCAAGTTCATGATTTTGTGTCACCTTTTACAACAAATCCTGACTGAACCTGAAGCAAAGCCACGAAACTTAATTTTTGGAATTTTATATCTCTATGGGGAGATGCTCGATCTGAAACACATCAAGTAAAACCCTCTGGATTTGACACTTCAACCTTCAACTCTGTGTATTTCAAGAGGTTTTGTGATTTGGGGGTACAGCAAAACCTCTCTGGGTTCCCATCAAAAAGACAGAGGAAGGGCAGAGGGAAGGGGGGTAGGGGAGGAGGAGGAGAGAGGGCAGTGGGAAAGAGAAGGAGAGATGGGGTGAGAGAGGCAGAAAGAGAAAATGAATTACCCACCTGGGACTAGAGAAAAATCCTTTGCTGTTGCGCTGAATGTGTTTCTCCGGAATTAGCCAGAGTGAGGATCTGAAGACAAGCTTGTTTAGACACCCTATCACTTGGTCTTGAAACATTCTTATGAAACGCTACAGAAAGTGTTAGGATATCCAATTAGTGATGATATGGTGGAGTTGGGAATGTGTCATTTTCCTGGGTGGTCCCGAAACTTTTCTGGCCTTTTAGCCAATGATATTTATTTTAATAATAGCTCAGAGACCAGGAGGCCTCTCTTTTTCCCTCTCCATGAACAAACCGTGATGTGCTCCCTCGTTTTGTATTCACATCTCTGGACTATGTGTGCTGTGTGGTGGCTGCAAAAAAGTTATTTCCTACCGAAGGCTAATTTGAAAACTGGAGAGCAGCCTGTAGATCTGTGAAGCAAACTTATTTAGGAGAACAATCTGACATTTTTTCTGTCTGGTTCTTAGGGCCACAAGAAGAGAAGTAGAAACAAGAAGATGATGACTCAGTCTAAGGCAGACTTCTCCAGACTTGGAGTTTGGCAGCGTGCTCTGATTTGTTGATCATCTAGCCAGAGCTCAGGATTCTGGGGCCCTGTTCTGGAGCCTCGATCAATGCACTCAACCTGCTATGGTGGTAGAGCTAAAAGGAGTATTTCCAAGTCCACGTTGGAACTGGGGTGTTTTAAATTTTCTAGGGACTGGGGGTATTCAGATAAAAGTCTGAAGACCACTTGTCTGTGATGTCCTACAGAAAATTCAAAAGACTGACTTTGGACCTAATCATTTATTCAACCCTTAAGTGCATGTTCCTTGAATCCACTACATGGGATGCCCCAAGTTGAGTATTGCATTGGTTTTAAAGACCTACCCTGGATGTTTATAATTTTGTTATTTTACCAATTTTGGTATGGATGGCAAAGGAGAATGTTCAAGTAGAAAGAAGTACAATCCTCCAGAAAGAGTCAGCTCCTCCAGGATGCTAAAACTTTACAAAGCAAATTCTCATAAAGTAATAGAGAGCAACAATAATTACCTCATGGGCCAGGCATGCATATGCCTCATACAATTAAGCCTTTCAACAAAACATTGCAGTAAACCCAATTACTCTTATTCTTTATATAATGAAATTGATGCTCAGAGATATTGGATTAATTGCCCAAGATCTCAATGCTGGCAACACCTGGAACAAATATTCTACCCTTTTCTACCCAACATATATAAGTAGTTAACACGTTAGCATGTTGTCTTTTGGCTAGAGAGTTGCAGAATGATGGAAATAAAGCAATGACTCACAATATATTTATTTGAAGGCAGATGGAGTTCTTTTCCAAGATAAATTAGGAGCAAGCTATTCACTTTATAAATGGAGATTTGCAAACTGTCACTGTGGGGTAAGCACAGTGACAAGTCAGTTGGCAGTGGTGGCTTGAAAGGTGTTACTTATGGCCAATTGATTCAGACACAAAAAGTTGTTTTTAATATTTTTTGATGATGACTTAAGTAGCTATTAAGTAGCTGGAGTTAAGATTATTTCTGATTTTCCAGTGTCCTAAGGATTAGTGATGTAAGGGCAGGGGATGTGTACTGTAAGTGCAATCACTCAGCACCAGCCCAGCCCCCTTCATGCACATCAGTAGATTTAATTGCTTCAATGTCTTCATAGGGTCAATGTTGTTAACCCAGTTTAGTAGAGGTGTATTCGAATTCAAATTTTCTTTCTAGACCACATTGATCGTTAGACCCTACAAAGCCAGTTGTCTGGTCACAAGCTTGCAGTTTACCCATAGCTATGCTTCTATGTAGTTTGTCAACGCAAAATGCTCCTCTGGCTTATATTGTGGTTATAAATCACCCCTTTGTTTTTATGGAGAAAGAAGGTCCAAATCCCAAACAAGAGCACTAAGAACTGGAGACTTCTAGTCTGTACCTAGAACCAGCTTTGGTGTGACCAAGGAGCTCCACCACCATGGAAAGGAATATTGGGCATCAATTACTTTACAGTAAGCCACTCATCAGTGACTCTGTGGGGAGATCTTGGGAACCACTGAGTAGTGGTGGCTTGTAGCCCATCAGCCTGAGTTGGGTACACCAGGACGTGGGGTCCGGCACTCTCTCATCTGTGCTCCATCCCTCCCAGGCCTGGTAGGAAAGGGATCTGCTGGCAATAAAGAAAGAAAAGCCTTAGCTTGGTTCTGGTTCTATGCCACGTTCTTAACCAGGGATGGTCCTGAGTAGCAACTTCTGGGCCACACATGTAGGAGAGAAACGAATGTGAAGAGATGGCTCCTTCTGGCTGTGGTTGCCTAACCAAAGCATCGTTGGTTGGCAGACCAGGTGCTTTTCACATTCCATTTTCTTCTAATGATTGAGCCCTGTTGGAGGAATAGGATTGAGGCTCTCCATGAAATACTTGCTCCTTCAGAGTGCCTGAGATGCCATGGTTCCCAAGTGAGCACACATGTGGAAAAGAGATTAGGTTAGGCACAGCTTTAGGGAAGGGCCACATCAGGACTCTGGCCCCCACTGTAAATGTCTCTGCACCCAGTCCTCTGCTCTGGCTTCCATAGTCTCTCTTCACTCCCCAACCTCCCCTAACCAGGAGAAATATTTTAAAAGAGCAAAATCAGAGGACATCAAAACAACATGGAGAGCAAAAGCAAAAAAAAAGAGGCTCAGAAATCTAAGGAGAAAGGGACATTTGAGAAAAGAATGTTTCAAAGCTGGAAGCCAGCTCAATCCCATTTGTAATGGGTCACAGTTTATTAGGTAGCCAATTGTAAACCACAAATAGGGACTAGCCCTGTCTTATTTTAAACAGACTTTCCATTTCTTTGTAATGGTCAAACTGTGAATTGGTTAAACAGAATTGTTTGTGAAAGTTCTCTTTTCTTAATTAAAAAAAATATGTTTATAGATTTCCTGTTAAGCATTAAACTTAAAATATTTACTTAATTCTTTTCCTTTATATTTGTGAATCATTATTATTAAACAAATTTAACATCTTACGTTTATTTATTTTTTTACATTTATTATCATTATCATTATTAGTAGTAACAGTGGTCCTGGTGTATATTCTAACTTTGCACACAAATCCCTGACTGGTTTCTTATAAGAGTGAGCTAGGCTGGAAAATCTTTGGGATATGCAAGAGTTCCTTAATTTGGGCCATGAAATAGATACAGATTCTGCTGATTCTAACTCACCAATCCCAGCCTCCTTATCCTTAGGTCCCACCCTAATCCCACTTAGAAAATAAATCAAAATCAAAAACCAATAGGTGCTTGTGGCAAATAAAGGAAAAAATATTAAGGAATATGAGGTAAAAAGTAAAGTATTTTCTTCTTCCTTCAATTTCTATTCCTTTAGGCAATATTATTATATTACTAATATAATACTATTATTATTATTTTCTTACATATTCTTACTCATTCAGCATGTGTAAACAAATGTTTTTCATTGTGATCAATTTGATAATTTACACACACAGGAGAAGTTTAGCAACCTGTATGCATGCTTTGGTTTTGAAATATCTTACTGGTATTTAATTGTAAAGATGCAGCTGACTTATTTAACCAGTACACCATTGATGGAAATTTAAGGGTTTTTTTTTTAGTTAGAAATGATGGGGCCACAAATGTACTTTTTTTTTTTGGCTTGTGCAAACATATCTCCAGAACACTCTCTGCTGTTTTATTCAGAGGGCTGTGGGTGATCCTGCTTTCCAGATGAAAGGCTATGGAGATCCTTAATGCAGTGGGCAAAGGAGAGAGGCATGAGAAATATGTGCAGGCCTTGAACAGGAAAAAGCCAAGAAAGCAAATGATTCCAAAAGAGGGATCAAGGACTGTGAGCAGAAAAGACTCAGAGAAAAAAGACCAAGAGAAAAAAAGGCCCAGGGAAGGCTTGCTGCAGTTCAGTTCTTTTTATAAGATCTCTGAGTCGCTGGCAAAAACCCACCCCTTGGTGTCTCAGCAGCCCCAGACTCTTGCTGGAGACCTCCTCTATCTTCCCAGGGGCGGATAGAAGAGGCCTGAGTAGGGGAAGCCTTGAGCTCCGCCTAGAGGCTGGCGAGCAGAAACCAGGCTGGAGAATACACATCGTACCAAATTACAAAGACATTTTTAAAAGAAAAAGGCACCATTTTAGAACAGCTGGTCACATGCATGTCTCTTCCCCTGGTGTCTTGATTCATGCGCATATATTTTTACATAATTGCAGTGGTAGCATAGATTCAATTTTGTATTGGACTCCCCCCCCCCCTTAATATTATATAGTAAATGTTTTTCCATGTGGCTACATAATCTTTTTAATTACCATTTTAATGACTTCATAATACTCCTTCCAGTTCACATATAGTAATTTATTTAACCACTCCCTCCTGGTGGACATTTTAGATTTTTTCCAGACTTTTACTAATATAGAAAATGGTGCATATAATATCTATTGCTTTCCCCTTTTTGAAAGAGTTTCTTAGATTAAATAGAGAGTCACAAAGTCGGGTTGATTTCATAGCTCTTAATACACTTGGCTTTGGTGATTCCATTGGCAGCAATGCATAGGACAAGATACTGATATACTAACTTGGGTATCTGGTATTATCATCATTACCATCCTTATTATTATTGTACTTCTGCAAATGTCTTAATGTAATCTTTCACTGCTTTTCACATTCTACTAATTCTTCTCCATTTCTCACACAGCACTCATGCATTTAGCCCTGGGTTGACCATTTATTCATTCATTATCTTTTAAGAACTTAATATTTACCAGAAATTTGCTCCAGAATCTGGTTTCCTTAGTAACTTGTACTTCTTATAGAAAACAGGAACAAAGGATCAGAATGCATCATGCTAGTGAACTCATTTTTTTAAAACTAAAGAAAAAAATCATGCTTTGCAAAACCCTAGTTATCTGACTTAAGGAAAATGTGGGTTGGAGAAAATTTGCTAGCACGACTCAGCTCTGGGAAATGCATAAAGGCTGAATAAAAAGAGAACTGAGACAAAGAAGAGTGTGGAGCTGATTAAAGCCAAGCATTGTTGGGCGAGTAGGCGTTTACCAGCAGATAAGAGATGATAGTGAAGACTTAGGGTTAGATCATTTGTGTCGAAATCCTAGCTCTGCCCCTTCGGGGATGTGGGAACTTGGTATTTTTGCTTTTTTTCTTTCCTCTAAGGTTTCAATTCAACTTATAAAACTCAAACAGAATATCATCTAGGCTGTTACCTTCCTGGACCTTTTCAGGAAATTCTTCCTCACCTACTATTCCCAATCCATTGACAATATAGCTCTATTAAAGTTCCCTAGCACATGATGTTGTCTGCACTCAAATGCAAGGTCTTTGGAGGCAGAGACCAGGCTTTCTTCCTCTCAATGTCTCCAGCATTGAGCATAGTACCTGACACACGTTAAGTACTTGGAAAATGTTTGTTGAATTTAATGACTTGAATTGAACATTTAAGTAATTATGGAACATCAACAGGAAGAAATATTATGCAGCAATTAAAAGGATAATTAGGACGCCTGAGAAGCTCAGTGGGATTATGTTTATGCTATGTTTGATGCTAAGATGCAAAATAGTATCTGCCTTATGATTCTCACTGTCTAAAAATTCTCAGGCTTGGTACCAAAGTGATGAAGCAGAATGAGAAACAAATGTATTTATTGCTAAGAAGCTCATGTTGCACTGATCCAGGTAGATACCTGTGAAAATGATTGTGGTAAGTGCTGAGAAGGGGGTTAGGATGGTCTGGGGAAGTTAAGTAAGAGTGAACATTCACTGGGTCTTGGAGGTTAAGTCATGGTCAATGGATGAGACGATAGAGTAGGGCTTCTCTTAGATGGAAAAAACACAGGAGAACCAAAAGGCATTTTATTTGGAAGAAAAATTACAAATTTCTTTATTTTTCTCATAAGCATCATTGACTTTTTAAATTATTTACTAAATCATAACTATGTACATTAATGAATTTATGGGGTACAATGTGCTGATTTGATATACAATGTGAAATGTTTACACCTAACTGATTAACATAACCATCTTCTTGCTTACTTATTTGTTGTGGTAAGACATTTATACTCTATTGATTAATAGTTTTAAAATGTATCATTGAATTATGCACATTAGGTAAGGTCCCCCCAAATACCCTCCCTCCTCCTGGCCTCCCCTTCCCCTCTCCTATCATTCCTCTTCCCTCCTTTATGGACTATAGTTATGTTTTACCATTTGTATGAATGTGTAGATGGTTATCTACTGATTTCATAGTAGTATTGAGTACATTGGATACTTTTTTTTTTCATTCTTGAGATAGTTTACTAAGAAGAATATGTTCCAACTCCATCCAGATAAACATAAAAGATGTGAAATCTCCATCTTTTTATGGCTGCATAGTATTCCATGGTATACATATACTACAATTTGTCAATCCATTGATGGGTTGATGGGCATTTGGGCTGCTTCCATGACTTGGCAATTATGAATTGGGCTTCAATAAACATTCTGGTGCAAATGTCTTTGTTGTAAAATGATTTTTGATCATCTGGATATATACCTAATAGAGGAATTATGAGATCAAATGGTAGGTCCATTTTTAGTTCCTTGAATATTTCTTAAACTTCTTTCCAAAAATATTGTATTAGCTTGCATTCCTACCAGCAATGTAGAAGTGTTCACTTCTCTCTGCATCCATGCCAACATCAGTTGTATTACAGATGATTTGCTAAGGTGTTTGATCTTTAGCATGTAGACAGAGGCAGGGTTCTCAAAAGTTTTGAAGCAGATTAGTAGCACAATTATACTTGTTTTATGACAATAACCTTGGTGGAACAAAAAGTTTGGACCAGAGGAGTAAGTACAGAGGGCAAAGACCCCAGGGCATATGGTTGAGCTACCTGCTTTAAGCAAGAGATAATAGAGCTTACTAGGGAAGGTGGCTTGGGAAGATTGGAAAAAGCCTCAAAGGCAGACTTAGTGGGAAGTGAATTGAGGGAAAATTCTAGATGACTCATGGGTACAAATAATGATTTGTAAAAAAAAATGTAAAAGGATCAGATCTATGATAAGAGGGAGGTTAGGAATGAGATTGGGTTTAGCTTTTGGAACTATTGAGTTCATGATACTAGTGGGCTTGATACCACTGAGGGCTGATACATAGTCAATCACCTGATTCTAGATTCTTAGAAAATAACTTCTGGCCAGATATGTCCATATACTGGGGATCCTATATAATCCCATACTTTCTATTTCCATGGAAAACAGGAAGCATGTAAAAGCATTCTGGCAGCCTGGATGCAGATCTCAGCTCTCCCTCGACCACTGTGAGCAAATTACTTAACCTTGTTAAGCCTCAAATTCTTCATCTGCAAATTGGGATAATAAATCTTGCTCACAGAGCAATGTGAAAATGGGATGAGATAAAGCAAGAAAAACATCTTCAGGGGGAACCAAGTAAGTGTCCATTCCACCCCCACCTGCACTTTGTCCCCTTTTTTCCACAGATGATCTCAGAACCAGAATAAAGGGCTGAAAAAGAAGCCAACATAGTTGTTTTAAAATGAGCATCTAATAGAGCTTTGTCCAGTGATGACTGATTTTGTTAGTGCTGATCTAGTTTTCAATGTCAGGTATTAGTGAGATTCAGGGACCAGATCTCCTAAATGGCAAATAGGCTGTTTTCCAAATGATGGAAAACATCATAATATCTCACTATAAGTGCCATTGAGGTCCAACCTATATCAACATTTCCATAAGGTGACTTCAGTTCTCTCTCTTTCTCTATGTGGGAAGTGAGCCCTTCAATTTCTCTTACTAATTTGGACTGAGTCATCTCTACACATTTTCATCTAATATGATAGTAATTATGAAATAATAACTTCCATTTTGAAGGTTTGCTTTATGTTGTACTTAGTTACATCAGTTCTCTTAACACTACCAACAAAGCTGTGTGATGTTATGTTTTTCCCATATTACAAATGATGAGGCTAGGGCATAGACAGGTGAGGTGACTTGTCCAAAATTGCGTGGACAGTGAGTGAAGAATCTAAGATTTGAAAAGAAACCACGAGAATCCCAAGGCCTTACTTGAAACCACACACTCTCAACCAAGATGGCATTTTCTGTCACTTAGGGAGGGAGAGAGATGTGAAACCTGAGAAGCAAGGGAGTATTGTGTGCACATCTTTTAATTGCTGTTTCTCATGAATCATAAGTCGCTCTTGTTTCTCCATGAAGGGAGGCACAAGGACAAGCAAACAGAACAGCATTTATCTATGATTAAAAAATTATGACCACTTATATGCAAATGAGGGATGGCCCTATGCTTCTGGAAGACCTAAGAGAATTATGCAGAGTCCTAAATTTGGGGTGTATCTTCTTTGCCACACCTTTTCAGGGTAAGTTTAGAAGGTCAGCAGCAGCCACCAAGATTACTGGGAGTGAGGCTGAGGAACTTGGCTTGTTTCACAGGATGCAGTCACGACTGCATAGTTATGCACATCTTCCCTCATGCTTTCTGCAGAGAACCCTCCTGGTCTCCCTGATCAGATGCTGCGGGCTTTGTGAAGGCTTCCATGCAAATGTTTTATTTTCAGTAGACTTAGTTGCACTTTTTTTCAGGCCCTTGTAGTGGTGTAGATCGATTCTTTTTTGCATTCATGTATTCATTCACACATTCATTCAATATATGCTCATTGAGCCCCGTCCTATACCAGGCACTGTTCTAGACACTAAAGATATAGTTCACACCTGATTCTGGAGCTTACTAGGGAGATAAGGTCACTGGTCTCCCATGAAGTCTACACTGACAGAAGGAGACAGACAAATGAGTAAGAAAAAAAATCACACATATATATGTGATTTAATTTCAAGAAATGATATGTGGAGTGAAGAAATAAAAGGAGGCTGGAGAAACTCTTCTGAAGAGGTTTGGATGAACAAAGGCCTGAAGGAAGCTAAGGAGCAAGCCATGCTAAGATCTGGGATCACAGTGTCAGGCATTTCTATTGTAACTTCTGCCCATAGATGCACCATGTGAGGACAGAAACTACTGTCCTTAATAATGGAAATGATGATAACAATGACGATGATATTCTTTTTCTACCCCACCACCTTGTTTTTGAGATAGAATCTCACACTATCGCTTGAGCTAGAGGGCAGTGGCATCATCATAGCTCATTGCAACCTCCAACTCCTGAGCTCAAGTAAACCTCCTGCCTCAGCCTCCTGAGTAGCTAGGACCATGCCCAGCTATTTTTTCTATTTTTTGTAGATATGGGGTCCTACTCTTGCCCAGGCTGGTCTTGAACTCCTGGCCTTATGCAGTCTTTCTCTACCTTCTGCGGTGCTGCACATGTGAGCCACTGCGCCTGGCCACAATATTACACTGAAGTGTTTATTAGGACTCAGCTACTTTGTAGGTGATTTGCACTCATTCCTTCTACATAATAGCCCTGTGAAGTAGGTTTTGCTCTGTCTGATTTCCAGTTACAGTAAAATTCTTAGACAAATAAAATAACTGTTCAAGGTCATTCCTGCTACCCTTTTTCTACTTTCCTTTTTCAGAGAAAAAGGAACCCTTTCTATTTTCTTAATTTCACAGCATTTACCACTTCCTAATGACCTAGGTCATTTACTTATTATTTTTTATTGTTTGGGGTTTATTGAGGGCACAAAGGTTACACCTGATTGCATTTGCTAGGTAAAGTCCCTCTTATAATTGTGTCCCACCCCCAAAAGGTGTGCCATACACCATGACTCCCCATCCTCCTCCCCTCTTCCTGCTCCCTTGATCCCCTACTCCCCACCTTATATTAGATCATTTATTTCCTTCATATTAGAATTGAGTACATTCTTACTTCTCCATTCTTGTGATGCTTTACTAAGAATAATGTGTTCTACCTCAATCCAGGTTAACACAAAAGATGTAAAATCTCCATCTTTTTAATGGCTGAATAGTATTATGGCACACATATACCATAGCTTGTTAATCCACAGAGCTGGTCGGAAACATTATGTTCTGAGTCCTCCAAAAACAACTTCCCTTCGTTCTACCCAAGAACAATATGGTCAGCCCACTAACTCTAAGAGCTTTTAAAGAACTCTAGAGGAAGTTGTCATCCTTGCTGTGCTCATGTACTCAGGATTGTGACAGTAGCTAGATGATGAGGAATTTTTTTCCCTCTCTCCAGCCTTGTCTCCAATTGCCAATTTCTGGCTCTGACCCCGAGGATGCCAGTCCTTAAGGCTCCTCCGGAACATGTTTCTTGTGTTTTCTGGAAGCCCTCGGGCCTCCATGTTTTCAGTTGACAGATCATGTGCCAAGGCCCTGACAGGGGGACTTCTGGACCAGAAGACTCTGAAAGTTCTAGAGACTTTTCTTCTTTCATTGGAGCGTCTCCTTCTGGGCAATCCCAAGTTCTTTGTGGCCAGAGATGGAGTTATCAGGGATTATGCCACCCCTGACTAACTCAGCATCATCAGTTATGTGAGCCTCAGTGTTCAGAGCCCTCCAAGGAGGGTGGTGTGGAAATAAGAGAGGGTGAGAAAGAGATGGGGCAGCAGGTGGGACATTGGAAACCAGAAACTTCAATGGTGACCTCTTCATTTTCCCCCTTTCCCTGCACCCGTTTCCCTTCCCTTTCTTTTCTTTCTGCCTCCCAATTTAGGAATCTGGACAGCACCATCAACTCCCTCTCACTTCCAAGTTCACACCCCAAGAATCACCCTCTCTTTCCTTTCTTTCTCACACCTCTTTGGCACATCTCTTCCCTCCAGAGTCACAGCTGCCTCCTTGGTTCAGGCCCACAATACCTTTCACCAGCAATACTCTCCTGAATGTTCTCCTGGCCTCCAGAGATGTCCCCCACTCACATATGGAGTGTCCTGACCTCGTTCTCCTGCTAAAGCTATCCATGGCCCCTCCTGAGAGTAAGGTCTGCACTCCTCTTCCTGGATCTCTGGGCCTGTGTGATCTGGCTCACACTGACTTCACCAACCTCATCCTTCCAGTGCTTCAGCCAGATTGATTCTGCTGACTTCCATCCCACACCCAGCCTGTTCTGTCATCCCTCGATGTCTCTGTTCCATCCCCTCTTTCTGCTTGCTAATGCTATCATTCAGTACCCAAGGCAGGAGTCACCTCATCTGTTGAACCATCCAGACATCTGCCACCACTCCCCATACTTGAAAGGGCTACCTCTCCATGTCCTCATTCACGTCTTCCCTAATATCCTATGGATAACACCAGTGTTGCCTTCATGGACCACGTGACCTATGGAGCCAGGACCTCCACATGTGTGGTGAGCTCTAGGGCAAGGGCTTTGTAATCTTACCTTAATACAGATGAACACAGATCTTGACTCGGAGTATGAGGCAGAGGCTGGGTTCTTTCCAGCACTACTAGTTCTCTTACAGGGGCCAGGGAGGGTGATAAGAAGGGTTCAGAAAATAGTAGGTCAAATAGTGTCAACAAAACCCCATTTCTGGGCAGCACCTGTGACTCAAGGAGTAGGATGCCAGGGGGTGGTGGGTTCAAGCCCAACCCTGGCCAAAAAACTGCAAAAAAAAAAACAAATTTTTTTTATTGTTGCATAGGACTAAGCTAAGGGCTCACATAGGCAATGGAGATATTCCTCTCTACAGGTCAACAGAGTTCCTTAGCAATAATTCTTTGAAGAAATCACCAGAAACACGTTCCTTTCTCTAGTCTACATGTAGTAGAATTCTGCTCATGTACTCTCTTGGGCAAGGACTCAAGAGTGATGGGGAGGACACAGTCACTCTTGGGCATAGGTACAGAAACAGCACACAACCGGTCTTCAACGGTGCCCTCTTTATAGGGCTCTGGCTCATTTGCATTCCATTCCATATGACCCTCCTGTACCAAGGTTATGTTTCCTTGTGTTTATCCCTAGGATCTTACCTCTGTCACTTGTCTCTTGTTCTTTGCCAAAGGCACCTGAAAGTTTGCCAATGTTATTTTACCCGGAGAAACCATGATATGGAGGAAGGAGGTTCTCTTACATGTTGGGAATTTTGGGCTAGCATTGATGGGGACAGGGAAGGATGGGGTTCGTTAATGCTTGTGTGATGGTTTTCTAGAGCTGACCTTTAATAAGGTACATCTTGGGAGGTCAGTGAACTCTGGACCCCTCCCGGCAGAGCTGGGGTGATATTTTCCCATTTACATCCACCATACATATGAAATAGTAGATTCTGAATGGGAAGAAGGCAGATATCTCATGACTTTATTCCAGATGGGAACGTAGGTGCTAACTCAGAAGTGCCTTCCTTGCCGGGGAACAGGCTTTGGTCTGAGTCTAGAGTTCACTGCATCCTCCCCTGGACATCGGAAGGGAAACTTCTGAGGAAGAGTGCCACATCTTACTCTATCCAGAGCGACAAAGAAAATGCATCCGCACTTTCTCCTTTGGGGCGAGTGCTTCCTCTTATTTATTTCTCTGCCCCTGTGTGATGCATATGCCTTGAGTTTTGTGGTTTTCTTCTCGTCACCTAGCAGTTTTTTTGCACTCTATCTCCCTAGGTCTGTGCATTCAGAAATAATCTCACAGATTGACCCAATTCGGACACCTGTGTATGATTCTCCAGGTGTGGCTGAATGAGCTCTCCGTAATCAGGAAGGAAGTGGACCTTCAAACATCTGATCTTGGCCTTGGACTCAATATTTCTAAAGTCTCATTAAATGCCACACATTTGCAAAAACATAACCCCCCCTAAAAGTTGTTTCTTTGCACATCATTGAAATTAAATCCTCTCATATTTAATCGAATTGTTTCAGGAAGCTCAGAAGTTATGTTTGGGTATCTATGACATGATTTCTGGGCTGCACTTGGCAATGAAATGTAATAAATGTGAAAGGGGACGAATGGTAAAGTGCAGAGAATGCAATAGATTTTCCTAGAGTCACACAGAGAATCAGGGAGAAATAAGAGAAATGAGGGGAGGAAGGATAGGGATGTGGGCCTGCCGCTGGCCATGTCCTGGGGATGGATATTAGAGTGGGAAAAAATTGGGAGCAACCAGAAGGAGAGGAACATCCTGGTTCTCCAAAAGGGGAAGAATAACAGAAGATCAGTTTGCTCTCACCTGTGACTAGCCTCAATGCAGCATCCCCTACCTCGGGTGGGTTATGTGCTGTCAATGCCCCAACACACTTAATCTTTAAAACTATGTTTGTTTGAGGTGGGAAGAGGTGTTGCTGGAAATTGAATTTGGGACTTTCTGACCCTGGTGCTAGAACTCTTTACTGCATTACCCTCTCATTGAGCTGCAGGCATCTAAACTCAATTAGTTAGGGCCTTACAAACTAGTTGTTTCTTTCTCTCTGTCTTTCTCTGTGTCTGTGTCTGTGTGTGTCTGCGTGTGAGTAAATGCTACCAATATCAATTCTTATAATAGAGAGAAATCTGCTTTCACTCTATTAATGGCATCACTAACCATTTATTGATTTTTAAAAGGGAAATTAGAAAATAAAAGATGTTGCAGATTATTGCTATTAAGTCTTGTTGGAGACTTGATGAATGTGCTCTTGGGGGATTGAGGGTGCATGGAAATAGGAGACAGACACAGGCAAGAAGAGATTTTGGTACTTGCCACTGAAAGGTCACAAGAGACAGACACAGCAAATTAAGGCCCAGCCTTTAAGCCATTAAGCAAAGTTTTCTTTCTTACGTCCCTAGACAAAGTAGCAGGATACAGGAGAAATCTGCACAGGTTTAAATCTCTACTTCATTACTAACTAAATGCATGACTTTGGGGAAGTTGCTTAATCCCTGAAAGTCTCCCTTTATACAGCTGTGCTGTCTGGATAATAACCAACCTCACTGAGTTTTCTTGGAGACAGAATGATCATACAAAGCACAGCATAGCCTGGGCACACTGTGGGCCCTCAATACTGACTGGATTCTTCTCATTCTCTTTAACTACTCTCCATGTGTGAGAAGCTGCGTGTTTGCTTCTCAAGGGCCCCCTCCTTTTAACTTCCAGTGCATGTTGTAAATCCTGGAAAATGCCTCCTCCTAAGGCCTTGATTTTATTATACAAGGACAAGAGTGAATATTTGTCATTATCCATCCAGGCTCCAGCCTCCCTTTGCAGAAAGCTTCAGGAGGTAGAGGACAGATTATTTGACAGGTCTTGGTTTAGATGTGGAAGTTAAGACCTCAGGCAAGATGCTGAAAAAAGACCGTGATATATAAAGAGTTAAGAGTCTATGAGAAGTTAATAGGACTTTAAGAATCTCTGAGGCTTCAGACAGAGAAACAGAGAGGGGAAAATGTAAGAGAAAAAAAAAAAAAAAAAAAAAAAAAACCTAGGAAAATGCCAGGCATGGGGCAAAGTTCCTCTTAAAGACGTGACCCAACAGTCTAATATTCAATTTTAAGTGGTTTTCAGTGCTGTTTAAATAAACGCACAAACACGAGTTGGTTGAGAATAAGTTGATGTGTAAAATCCTTGGGACTGTTTCTGCCATATACTGCTACTGTTATTGCAGGCACATCTTGGTGTGCTGTGCCTCACTTTATTTTGTTACATGTTGAAGGTTTGTGGCATCCCTGCACACAAACTTTTCCCAGTGTCATGTGCTGACTTGTGCCTCTGTGTCACATTGTATTAATTCTCCCTATATTTCAAAGTTTTTATAATTATTATATCTGTTATGGTGATCTGTAATCAATGTTCTTTGATATTACCCTTGTAATTTTTGGGGGGCACCCCAAACTGTGTCCCTATAAAACTATGAACCTAATGAATATATATTGTGTGTGTTCTTACTGCTCCACCAAGCAGCCATCTGTTCCCTGTCTCTCTTCCTCTCCTTGGGCCTCTTTATTCCCTGACATGTAATGATATTGACATTAGGCCAATTAGAAACCCTACCATGGCCTCTAAGTGTTCAGGTGAGAGAGAGAGTCACAGTCTGTCACTTTAAATCCAAAGCTAGAAATGAAAAGGCTGAGTGAGAAAGACTGTGAAACAGGTTGCAAGCTGGGCCTCTTGTGCCATACAGTTAGCTAAGTTTTGAGTGCAAAGGAAAATTTCTTAAAGAAAGTTAAAAATGTTATTTCAGTGAACACAAAAATAATAAAAAAGTGAAAAGGCCTTATTACTTATGTGGAGAAAAGTTTCAGTGGTCTGGACAAAAGATCAAACCAGCCATAACATTCCCTTAAACCAAAGGCTAATCTAGAACACTGACCCTAACTCTTGCCAATTCTGCAAAGCCTGAGAAAGATGAGGAAGCTACAGAAGAAAAGTTTGAGGTTAGCAGGGGTTGGTTTATGCGGTTTACGGAAAGAAGCCGTCTTCCGTAACATAAAAGTGCAAGGTGAAGCCACAAGTGCTGATGCAGAAGCTGCAGGGAGTTATCCAGAAGATAATAAGATGACGGTATTGATGAAGATGACTACCCTAATTAAATTTTCAACATAGATAAAACTTCTTCTATTGGAAGAAGATTCCATCTAGTACTTTCACTGCTAAAGAGAGGGAGAAGAGGCTTCAAAGCCTCAACGGACAGGCTGACTCTCATGATAGGGGCTAATGCAGTTAGTGAATTTAAGTTAAAACCAATGATCATTTACCATTCCAAAAATTCGAAGGCTTTTAGAATTATGCAACATCAATTCTGCCCATACTCTATAATTGGGGCAACAAAACCTTGATGATGGTACATCTATTCACTGTATAGTTTACTGAATATTTTAAGTCCACTGTTGAGACCTACTGCTCAGGAAAAATAAAAAGATTCCTTTAAAATATTACTGGTCATTGACAGTGCTCCTGGTCACTGAAGAACACTGGTGGAGACATACAAGGAGGTGAGTGTTATTTTCTTGACTGTTAAGACACCCCATACAACCTACATTCTTTAGTACATGGATCAAGCAGTAATTTTGACCTTCAAGTCTTATTATTTAAAAAATAGATTCTATATGTAAGAGCTTCCATAAATAGTGATTCCTCTGATGGATCTGGAAAAACTAAATGGAAAACCTTCTGCAAAGGATTCATCATTATAGATGTTATTAAGAATACTTGTAATTCATGGAAGGAGCTCAAAATATTAACATCATCGTGAGTTTGGAAGAAGTGGATCCCCACTTTGAGGGGTTCAGGACTTCAGTGGAAGAAATAACCAAAGACATGGTGGGGAAAAAGAGAAGAAATAAAGAAAAAAGAAAAGAACAAGTGTTGGCAAAAATGTGGAGAAACTGGAATCCTTGTGCATTGTTGGTAGGAATACAAAATTGTGCAACTGCTATAGAAAACCTCATGGTGTTTCCTCAAAAATTAAAAAATCAAATTTACCATATGATCCAGGATTTTCACTTCTGGATATATACCCCCCAAATTGAAAGTAGGGTCTCAAAGAAATATTTGTACAGACATGTTTATAGGAATCTCATTCACAATAGCTGAAAGCCAGAAGCTACCGTGGTGTCCATCAACAGATGAATGGATAAGCAAAATATGATGTATTGTTTAACCTGAAAAAAAGGAAAGGAATCTGTAGTACAATGGACGAACCTAAAGGACATTATTCTAAGGGAAATAAGCCAATCACAGACGATAAATATTGTATTTATTTTAAGAGGATCTAAAGTAGTCAGATTCATAGAGATGGGAAATAGGATGGTGGTTCTCAGGCTCTGAGGAGGGGGTCAGGCTGTTGCTTAATAGGTAGAGTTTCAGTTTTGTAAGATGAAAAACTTTCTGTTGCTGTTGAGCAACAGTGTGAACATACCAAATACTAACAGGTAAAAAGGATTGAGGTGGCAAATTTTTATGTTATGTGTATCTTCCCACATTTAAAAAAAAAAATTGATTGCATTATTATTATTATTATTATTTTTTTTTTTTTTTATGTAGAGACAGAGTCTCACTGTACCCCCCTCTGGTAGAGTGCTATGGCGTCACACAGCTCACAGCAACCTCCAACTCTTGGGCTTAAGTGATTCTCTTGCCTCAGCCTCCCGAGCAGCTGGGACTACAGGTGCCCGTCACAACGCCCAGCTATTTTTTGTTGTTGTTGCAGTTTGGCCGGGGCTGGGTTTGAATCCTCCACCCTTGGTATATGGGGCTGACGCCCTACTCACTGAGCCACAGGCACCACCCAGTTGCATTAAATTTTAATAGAAAAAAAAGGTAGCTTAATTTGGCTCCTTTTTCCTTCCCCTACTTTACCCAGGCCCCCTCTGCTACCAGGGATCAGGCAGGATAGAGGGGCACAGAGAGGGTAGAGGCACATAAGATGTTCTCTTGCACCGAGGAAACAAGACCAGAATATTCTTTCCCACTAGCCTTTCCATGGGAAGACAGACTATCCTTTCTGCCTAATGCAATATGGTAATTGCTCTCACTCAGCTGATGGTGGTCCCCCAGGAGGTCAGCCAAGGCATCATTTTGGAATCTGTCATGTCCTATAGACCTACACTGGGGCTGCACAAGTGCCCTCTTCTGCTTAAGTTATTTATGTAGGTGGTTGAAAACGCTTTGCTTGTACAAACTAGAAACTATTAGATTAGGCCAGCAGAGACAGCCAGAGGCAATCTTTTAACAAAGTGAGTGGGATTCAAAGTAGGCATGAAAAGCAAATATTATTTCACTGGGAGTCGATTAGAGGGAGCTCCTCGGATGAGCAGTAACCGTTTTGTTAACTTAGCTGGGGGAGGTGAACTGGGCCAGGTAGGCACCACCTGGGTTGGAAGGTGAGCAGGCTGGATAGAGACGGTACTTCAGGGGTGGATGGGTGCATCAGGCACCCCTTCGTGCACCCTCCCCCTTCTCCTGTATTTAAAGTACATGATGGAGCTTAGCAGCTAGGAAACCTCAGTTTGCTTTAAAATTTCTCATTTTAATTCAGGCAAACACTCTATAAATCCAATGTATCGGAAAGTAAATATTGAGGCTGAGTGAGAAGGTCCATTAGATGAAGTGCTTAGTTCTAGGCCCTGAGCATATAAGAGGGGTGGGAGGAAGGCATGGAAGGAGAAAAAGTATGATGAAGAGGGGCTCATGAAGGGCTTTGGGAGTAAGATGGAAGGAAGAGGGGATTTGAGGGTCACAGAGGGTAGGTTAATTTGGAAAAGAGTGGATAGAAGGAGGCTCTAGAGGGTCTGGTGGAAAGGGAATTGGAAAGGAGACTTCAGATGAAGATTGATAATTGGGGCTGGGAAGAAAGAATGAGTGAGGGGTAGAAGGAGAGTGAGTGATTTGCAAACATCTGGGTACATAATGGTAGTGACCGCCTCCTCGTACTGAAATTCTAAGAAGGGTCAAAGCCAGGGACAAATTTGGGAAATTTGATTGATGTTTCATTTGCATTGTTCTGCAGTGGAGCTGCTCAGAATTTTATGAAAAATGTCAAACAGGCCCAGTAGTGACTGAGCCAAAGACCTTAGGCATGAGAGTGTCCGAGGAGATGGTACTCAGGAGTTCCCAGATGTGCCCACATGGAAGGCAGTCTTTCACATCTGCAGGTGATGTGCATGATGTTAGGGGTATGGGTTCTGGGATGAGAAAGATATGGATTCAAATATCATCTTGACTATGTGTAAGCTGGGTGGTATAGGAGAAGTCACCTTTTCTGAGTCTCAGTTTATTCATCTGCAGAATAGAAATAATTATACCTTCTTGAAGGGTAATGGTAATACCTCTTTCTTACGAAGATAGAATGTGAGAATGCACATATGTTTAGTACAATCCCCAGAACAAAAAGCGTAATAGATTAAACATAGCTTCTAAAAAATTGATAGCATTATAAGAATAATCCTCTGAGGACTCTCTAGTAGTGAACAAAAGTTATACAGAAACATGAAGATTGTCTACAGAGTGACTGGGCTGGACGCAACCCCTTTTCCTCTTTTTCACAGTAGCTCTGAGAACCGTTCACCACAAATTCTCTGTGGTCATTTGTTATTCAATATTTTCCACAATATTTTTTACAGGTATAATGATCTACCGCTGAAGTCTCTCTTGGATCCTATTAATGTCAGCACTTTTGCTTTTCAGTAAGGCTAAAGATTATTTAAGGCAATCTTCTCAATATCTCCTTTCAACTTTAAAGTTTCAGGAAGAGATATGGGAAATGTCTTAAATCATTAGCCCAAGAGAATGAGAAAAACAGTTGGTAATGATAATAGCCACCATTTACTTACTCAGCTCTTTTCACGTCCCGGGCACAGAATTAACTTTTTTTATAAAACTTTACTTATGTAGTGGGTATCACACCCCGTTAAGATAGGCACTACTTCTTTCAATATACCGTACCATAAGCCCAGTAGAAGGTCATACTTTGCCAACGACTACATGTCTGCTAAGTGGCAGGGCTGAGGTTTGAATAAATTTAAGGTAATCTGAAGCCAGATTTGTTGATCTTAACCACTCAGCATACTGAGGACTGCCATGCCTGAACCCAACAAGGAGGACCTAAAATGGAGACAGGAGAGAGACAAATCACGAAAGCCTTTAT
The DNA here is from genome assembly GCA_963574355.1 of Loris lydekkerianus. NCBI lineage: Eukaryota > Metazoa > Chordata > Mammalia > Primates > Lorisidae > Loris > Loris lydekkerianus. Next base: position 30,310 of record CAUYPK010007956.1, on the reverse strand, counting down.
TCTTGCCTTGGTTATTAGGAAAAGATGATAATTAATCAACTATAAGGAAAGGGCAGTCTTGATTTTTGCCCAAACGAAGTTGTCTTAATTGTTACTGATATATACTGCTTTGGACTTTTAATCAATGATGTTAGCAGTTTTCAGTGTTAATTTAATTAGTACAAGAGACCCTGCTGGTAATTGGATAATTAGTGTTTTATGTAATGGCTTATGAAGCATGCTGTAAAAAAACACCAATAATCACAAATTCTCAGCAGAACTTTTATCAAAACATAATATTTAAGTAGATAAATCCTTGAATGGAGGCCAGTCTGATCAAATATTGGTTGGGGCACCAAATTACCATTACTACTGCATTTTTCTAGATTCAAAAGTTAAGGGGTGAAAGAGTCATGTCTGGTTCTACTAGAAATCCATTTTCAGGGGTGACCATAGACACGCAGAGTTTTTTTTTTCAGAGGGCAAGGCACTTGGATTCCCACTCCTGAGGGAAGAGAGAATCTCATTTTTGTAACTCTGTGGGGAGAAGTTTTGGATGCAGAAAGGATTTTAGTTAGTCTGATAAGCACATACCCAAGATGACAACAAAGAGGAGTCGAGTGAGTAAGTTCCCACTTAAACTGGTTCACTTGTTTCACTTGTTCTGGCAACAAGGGATTATAGTCATTGCAGAAAAATGTCATAGTAGGACTTTAAAATACAGTAGAACCTCCATAGCTCACCATTTCCCTACCTTACCTACCTCTGTAAGTTGATTTAATTTTCATAGACCAAATATGTACCACACATGTCAGTACAGTAGGCCTAGCTCTTTATATGATTCCCCTCTGTATGATGACCAGTTTGTTGCAATTCCTTGAGTAGTTAACTTAGAGAAGTTCTATTGTATTTCCTTGGCCATGTTTTATGGACCACACAAAATTGTCAAGCAGATAGATAAGGACTCACTGTGAAGTAAGTTCCAGGTAAAATCCCTGCCTGCACAAACACCTGATAAAGCACGTACAATCTTAGACCCCAGTGTATGTGATGGAAATTACCTTAAACTAGGCCCTCTAAACCAAATGAATGTCACTTTTTACAGACCAGAAACTGTGGGGGGAAATATTACATCTGCATTGCCCAGCATGATGCCACCCTCCTCACCCTGTAGATTTGAAAAGTTCAGAGAGCCTTGGCTTTTGCTGCCCTGGAGCCTGTGACAGGGTGCATTGCACCAAGAACCCTAGTATTCTCTTACAATTCTGTGCTATAGCTGTGTCCTAGGGTGGGCTTATGTGATGTCTCTCTGTGCCAGAAAACTGAAGCTAGGAGACCAGAAATTCAGATTCAAGGACTTCAACTTTAAGGCCCATTGGCATCGAAAACCCAAAATGTTCCAAACTAAACTCTACTTCTTTGCTATAAAACAGCATTTCCTCCTGAATTCTTTCCATCAGTGAGTTAGTTCCAATATTATCCATCCAACACCAGGACTAGAAGTCAATGGGTTGTACTGTCCTCTGCCTTCCCTTTCCTCACCCCACATGTGGTTTTTAACATTAATGTCTGCAGAGTTTGTTTCTCAGTATTCTTCTGTAATGTCACCTATAATATAAAATTGTTTCAAAGCCAGATGGGATACCAGCCTTGCCTCCCTCCCATCCCCCATCTGGCCCTTCATACTCACTGGAGTCAACAATCTGAAACACAAATATGACCTTGTCATTAGCATTTCACCTCCCTAATGCGTTTCCATGACCCATGAGATAAAGTCCAAACACTTTGCCACAGGATGTGCAACTCTCAGGACCTGGTCCCTGTTTAACCCTCTGACAGAAATTACCTTCAATGTCTGCCCCACCTTCATGTTATTAATTAACTCTACTCAGCATTCTAGTTTTTGTCACTGAGAATTTTCTCTCTTCTATTTCATTGTTTCTTCTGTCTTCTAGGAATTCCTTTCCTTCCTCTACTCACATGGCTTCTGGGAAGCCCGCCCTTGGCAGCCTTCCCCATCCCAAACCCAGGTACACGTCCCCCTGGATGTTTGCTTAAGTCGCTATAAATAGATATTCCCATTGCTCCAGATACAAAATCATCTTTTAACTATGTGATTAATGTGCCTGAATCTCCTTATAGACTGAGCTCACTGTAGCCAGAAACAGTACCTTATGTTTTTAATCATGAACACCTAGGACAGAGCCAAGCAATTAGCAGATATGCACCAGATGTTTATTTCACACATAAATTAATGAATATTACTGAATAATTTATCCAAGGCCAAAAGAAGAACTTGAAACGTACCCCGTCTTCTTGTTTAAAATTGCATTATTTTCTATTGTACCTATTATCTTGTTTAAATATCAAGCTCTGCCTTGATTTTGGCCTTTAGAATTTGATCATGTGTTAGCATTTCCCTTGGCCGCTAATGAATGTGAAATAAAGTCACTTTCGAGAATACGCATAGACACAAGCACACATTAACACATAGCTGAAGAAGTTTGCTGCTGATGTAGTAACAATAAGGGAAATGATAAAGGATGCACTTTAAGGAAAAAAATATACGCATATATGTCTTTCAGAGAATACTGTGTGAAGTAAGAACTAACAGTAAACAGAAAAACTGGTGAATTTGCATGTAAGTATAAACAATAATTATCCCTGTACAATAATGAAATAATTCTAATTTGCGGGTCTAAAAGGGCTAGGTTTTAATGGTGAGCCAGGGTTGGGTTGAGAGAATAATGGCTAAGTTACGAGTTCTAAGATCCTTTTATCAGGTGCAGATGTAATAAATTATTACCTCTAATATTTAAGTAAAAGTTTTAAATATATTTCACATATAAAATTTTAAGGGTAACCAGTAAAACCCTAGAGATAATGTGCACAAATCCTAAAGCAATAGATAAAAACAGAGAATGAAGAACAGACATAACAGAGTAAGACAAAATACATAAAAATCAATGAGAGAAAAAGGCAAAATAAAAAGGAAGTAGAAAAAGTAAAGCAGTAAGACATAAACCTGGTAGGAAAAGTCCAAATATGGCAATAATTGTAATACCTAGATATATTAAAGATGTCTGTTAATGGACAGATATTTTAAGATTGGATTAAAAAGCCCCCTCAGGGCCAGGCGCAGAGGCTCATGCCTATAATCCTAGTACTCTAGGAGGCCAAAGCTGGTGGACTCTTTGAGCTCAGGAGTTCAATACCACCCTGAGCCAGAGCAAGATCCTGTCTCTACTAAAAATAGAAAAACTAGGCAGGTATTTTGGTAGGTGCCTGTAGTCCCAGTTACCGGGGAGGCTGGGACAAGAGGATTGCTTGAGCCTAAGAGTTTGAAGTTACTGAGAGCTATGACACCAGGGCACTCAACCCAGGGTGACCGAGGGACAGTCTGTCTAAAAAAAAAAAAGAAGAAACGCCTCAAATTCTGAAAATTCTAAACTATTTCCAAGATATACACCTAAAACATAAGAACACAGAATTGTTTCAAAGAAACTGACCCAAAGAAAAGTGGATTAGTTATATTAATATCAGACAAAATAGAGTTTAAGACAAGAAGCACTGGGAAAAACAGCAAAGGTTATAGCATAGTGAGAAATTATTCAAGTCACCAGGAAGTGCAGGAAGTCTGAACGAGCCCCCAGAGAAGCTTCAAATAAATAAAGCAAAATTTATAGAGTTTAAGAAAGAAACTGTCAATCTGGTCATGATAGTGAAATATAGTATTGCAACTCAATTTCTGAAGTAGACAAAAACCTAATTTAAAATTATCAAATTTTTTGAAAAGTAGGACAATAAACTTGTGTTAACATTTACATATACCCAGAGAATAAACAATCTTTTCAAACACACAGGAAACATTTATCAAAATGCACTAAGCCATAAGACAAGTCAAAAACATTTCAAAGAATTAGTATCAAACATATCATTTTCTTTAAACAAAATCTAATTACATTGGATGATAATAAAAATACACATTTTAATATGCTAATATATGCATCAATAAGGAAATCATTTTGAAATTATAAAAGTAATTATAATACTAGATATCAAAATTGTGAGAGGCCTGAACATCTCTAAGGTAAGTCAGAGACATATAGTATTACAGTTTAGAAAGGGAGAAAGATTTAAAATAAGTAAGCTAAGTGTTTATGTCAAGAAGTTAGAAAAAGGCCAAGTGTGGTGGCTCTCACCAGGATTACAACCTAGCACTCTGGGAGGCTGAGGTGGAAGGATCACTTGAGCACAGGGGTTCGAGACCAAGACTCGTCTCTACAAAGAAATAAAAAAATTAGCCAAGCAGGGTGACAGGCTTCCTTCTTGGGAGGCTGAGGCAGGAGGATCATTTGAACCCAGGAGTTTGAGGTTGCTGTGAGCTAGGCTGATGCTGGGCCCTCCAACCTGGGCAACAGAGTGAGATTCTGTCTTAAAAAGAAGAAGAAGGAGAAAAAAAAAAAGGTTAGAAAAAAACAGAGTTAAATGAAATAAAAAGAAGATAAATTATAAAAAAGAAATAAGTGAAACCAAAAAAGTATAAACAAATATGAAATAAGAGTATCAACAAAACCACAAAACCAAAGGTTTGCTTTTTAACCAAAGTACTAAGAGCTCAGCTTCTGTATTTAAAAAGAAAGAAAGAAAGAAATAAAAACAAAGAAGAAGGTGGCCCAAAGGACACGACTAGCAATTAAAGAGGGGAGAAGGCTATAGAGGCTGAAGAAATGAAAAAGAATTAATAAAATACTATAAGTAGCTTTGTGCCAATACACTGAACAACAATAAAAAGGCAAGTTCTTAGAAAAATATAACAACAAAATTGACTCAAGAAGAGATAAAAAACCTTTAATTATAACATAACTATTAACATAAAGACCATTATAGTAATTGAAGTAATTTTCATGCTGAAAATACCTGACTCAGATGATTTTACAGGTGAGTTTCATCAATCGTTCAAGAAACAGATAATTTTAATCTTACACTAAGTCTCAGAGAAAAACAAAGAAGCCATATTTCCAATTCATCTTATAGAGCTGATATTACCTTTCTACCAAAGCCAGTGTATGGTGATCTTCATGTACATGGATGAAAGTTTTAGCAAACAGAATCCAGCAAAGGTTAAATAATAATACATAAACAATGGCCAAGGAATGCAAAATGGTTTAACACTTTAGTAAATCAATACATATAATTTAATGCATTAGTAGATTTAAGAAGAAACTCCATGCTATATGGCCATTTCAATAGATACAAAAAGCACAGCTGATTAAAATTGAATGTGCCTCTTTAATCTTTTAAAAAACACCTTTATAATTAGAGATAGAGGGAGCATCTTCAACCTGAAACAAATAATCTATTCATAGCAATTATGTATTTAAGCAATTCAAATCTTTTTATTGTAGAATAAAATATGAATACCATAAACCACACAAAATGCATACTTTAATTACGTTTTTAGGAGGCATTCTTGTAACCACCACCCTGTTAAGAAACAGAATTTCACTATCCCCCACTGAAACCCCAACATGGCTCCCATTTCATTCCCATTACAACCCTGTTCTCAAAAGATAATGCCCATGTTTACTTTTATAACTATTTAGACCTTTACTTTTTATTATAGTTGCAGTGTCCTAGACACTTGAGTGTTACTTAGTTTTAAAGAAAATACGTAACAGGACATTTAAGTCTTTTAAAAAATCTTCAGGTCCTCCTTCATCCTTTCTTTTTCCTTATAACTTATTCCTGGAAGAACTCAGGACATTTAGCCCATATAATCTTTCACAGTCTGGACTTTGCTGGCTGCATCCTCATGGTGCCCCTCAACATTTTCATCTTCTTTTGCATTTCCTGCTTATTGACATCTGGAGACTAGATCAGAGTCAAATTTAATCACTTTGGCAGGAAAAAGATTCTAGGGGGTTTTGTTCCTTTCTGAGTGTCACATCATGTCTGGTCTCTGTTTTCTGTGAGGTTAACAGTCACAGATGCTCTATGCCTTTCTCCATTAATTCATTAGAAGTTGAACAATAGAGCTATTCTTCTGTGCTGTTTTTCTGTTGTTAGCTAAAGTACCTTTGGTGAAGTGTGAGAATAATTCTTTGCCCTAAGAAAAGATGGGAAGTTCAATGTCATTGCTTTTATTCAACTCAGTTCCAGAGTTCTAGCCAGGGCAGTGGGCAAGTAAGAGAAATTAAGGCATAAGGACTCAAAAGGAATGTATCAAACCAGTGTTACTGCAGTTACGATGATTGTTTCCTTAGAAAATTAAAAGAATTCTCGAGAAAATTATTAGAAATAACAAGAGGGTTGATAAGGTGGTTGGTTCTAAAATAAAAATAATTTGTATTTTGCATACCAATAATAAACCATTGGAATATATAATTTTAAAACTACCATTTACAGTTAAAATTAGAAATCAACCAAAAATACGTAATATAGGAATAATTCTAACCAAGATGTATATTATGCCTGGTAAATTATATAATTTTAATAAAATAATCAAAAATAAATAATGTGATAGAGTTATACCATGTTTCTAGATAGGGACAGCCAATATCAAAAATGTCAATTTTACTCAAAATTAATATATAAATATTCTAATTAAATCTAGTCAGATTCATCATGGAATTTGACAAACTAATTATGAGAGTTTATTTGGAAGAGAAAAGATCCAAGGCAAGGAAAATTCTTTTTTGAGACAGTCTTACTTTGTTGCCCCCAGTAGAGAGCTGTGGCGTCATTGCTCACAGCAACCTCAAACTCTTGGGCTCAAGTGATCCATTTGCCTCTGCCTCCAAAGTAGCTGGGACAACAGGCATCCACCACAATGCCCAGCTACTTTTAGAGATGCGGTCTGCTGTGGCTCGGGCTAGTCTGAAACTCCTGAGCTCAATCTGCTCACCTTGGCCTCCCAGAGAGCTAGGATTACAGGCATGAACCATGGTGCCTGCAAGCTAGGAAAATTCTTAAAGAATTAGGTGGCAAAGTTTGCTTGTAATTAAGGTAGTATTAATAGAATACTGTTGCAAGGACAGACCATTTGTCCAGTAGAACAAAATGAGATTCCAGAAAGAGACTCATACACATATAGAAAGCTGGTTTATGAGAAAGAAGCCATCCCATATTGTTGTGAAAGAGAATAATTATTCAACAAGTGTGCTGAGGCAATTAATCATTGCACCAGGCAGGATAGGCTGTATTATGCTGAGGAAAACAAGCAACCCCCACATTTTAGTGGCTTAAAATATTAATAACAAAGTCTTAGCCAGACTATCTGTCCAACCTGAGTTGGTGGGACAGGGAATAGATTCCATTCTATGTAGATGTCACTCAAGATTACAGACTAACTTTTTTTTTGATACTAACATCTTAAGGTAGCTCAGGCTTCTCTAAGCAGCTGGAAAAGGGGCCCAGGAGTGCAACACAGGCAGTTATGTTTCTCCTTCTGGAATTAACCCACATAACTTTAGTTTACCATTGTATAGGGAAAGATTTCTTACTTAAGAAGCAAAAAGAACAGGAATTCCTGCTTACTTTATCAAAAAGAAAATGAAAATATAAGATACAACTTTGGAGATTTTATGTTTAAGAAAAGGTAAATATCTATAATATATTTTTAAAACTCCAATTATATTTAGTGCAAAAATGATGGAATCAAGAACTTTCATTCACAATACCATGAAGACAGGGACAAATACAAGATACATTCTTCAAGATTTGCTATCTAACAAACTGTTAAAACCAGAGTATATTAAGAAACAAATGCATCCATATTCATGACATTAATAAGAAAAAGACAAAAATCCTGACAAAGAAAGGGGAAAAACACATGCGCAGGCATTTCACAGAAGAACAAACATATGTGCCCCACAAATCAGTAAAAATGTACCCAATTTCATTATTATCTGAGAAAGGCAAATAAAGACCACAAAGATGTAAAGATACATTTTACATCTTCTAGACTAGGGGACTGTGGTACATGTATGAAAATAAAAAGTATTTGAGAGAATAGTAACAATGAGAAATCTCCTATAATTGTCAATGAAAGCATTAATATAAATATGCACTATTGCTTTGAAAACAATTCAGTATTACCTAGTAAATACACAAATTATAGAACACAACAATTCAATTCTGGAATATATACCTTAAAAATAATCATGAATGTTTGAACCATGAAAATGTGTGAGAATTTTCATAGCAGCTTGGAAAGCCTAACAATATCAATAACACCTATAACAATGTCCATACTACCCAAAGCAATCTACGATTTTAATGCAATCCCTATTAAAGCTCCACTGTCATACTTTAAAGATCTTGAAAAAATAATACTTCTTTTTATATGGAATCAGAAAAAAACCTCAAATAGCCAAAACATTACTCAGAAATAAAAACAAAGCAGGAGGAATCACACTACCAGACCTCAGACTATACTATAAATCAATAGTGATCAAAACAGCATGGTACTGGCATAAAAACAGAGAAGTAGATGTATGGAACAGAATAGAGAACCAAGCGATGAATCCAGCTACTTACCATTATTTGATCTTTGACAAGCCAATTAAAAACATTCAGTGGGGAAAGGATTCCCTATTTAACAAATGGTGCTGGGTGAACTGGCTGGCAACCTGTAGAAGACTGAAACTGGACCCACACCTTTCACCTTTAACTAAGATAGACTCTCACTCGATTAAAGATTTAAACTTAAGACATGAAACTATAAAAATACTAGAAGAGAGTGCAGGGAAAACCTTTGAAGCAATTGGTCCAGGTGAGTATTTTATGAAGAGGACCACCCCGGGCAATTGAAGCAGCTTCAAAAATACACTACTGGGACCTGATCAAACTAAAAAGCTTCTGCACAGTGAAGAACACAGTAAGTAAAGGAAGCAGACAGCCCTCTGAATGGGAGAAGATATTTGCAGGTTATGTATCTGACAAAGGTTTAATAACCAGAATCCACAGAGAACTCAAACGTATAAGCAAGAAAAGAACAAGTGATCCCATCGCAGGCTGGGCAATGGACTTGAAGAGAAACTTCTCTAAAGAAGACAGGCGTGCAGCGTACAGACATATGAAAAAATGCTCGTCATCTTTAATCATCAGAGAAACGCAAATCAAAACTACTTAGGGATATCATCTAACTCCAGTAAGATTAGCACATATCACAAAATCCCAAGACCAGAGATGTTGGTGTGGATGTGGAGAAAAGGGAACACTTCTACATTGCTGGTGGGAATGCAAATTAATACATTCCTTTTGGAAAGATGTTTGTAGAACACTTAGAGATCTAAAAATAGATATGCCGTTCAATCCTATAATTCCTCTACTAGGTATATACCCAGAAGACCAAAAATCACATTATAACAAAGATATTTGTACCAGAATGTTTATTGCAGCCCAATTCATAATTGCTAAGTCATGGAAAAAGCCCAAGTGCCCATCGATCCAGGAATTGATTAATAAATTGTGGTATATGTATACCATGGAATATTATGCAGCTGTAAAGAAAGATGGAGACTTTATCTCTTTCATGTTTACATGGATGAAGCTGGAACATATTCTTCTTAGTAAAGTATCTCAAGAATGGAAGAAAAGGTATCCAATGTACTCAGCCCTACTATGAAACTAATTTATGGCTTTCATAGGAAAGCTATAACCCAGTTATAACCTAAGAATAGGGGGAAGGGGAAGAGGGAGGGGACGGAGGGGGGAGGATGGGCGGAGGGAGGGTGATTTATGGGATTACACCTGTGTTGCATCTTACAAGGGTAAATGTGAAACTTAGTAAATGTAGAATATAAATGTCTTAACACAATAACTAAGAAAATGCCAGGAAGGCTATGTTACCCAGTGTGATGAAAATGTGTCAAACAGTCTATAAAACCAGTGTATGGTGCCGCAAGATTGCGTTAATTTACACAGCTATTATTTAATAAAAAGTAAAATAATAAAATAAAATAAAATAAAATAAATAAAATAAAATGTAGATAGGAATCCCTCTGTCTTGGTAGTATATTGTGTTTGAGGAAGAAATAAGATAGGTATGTTAGGTGTGTGGACAATGGCTGTCAATTAGGAGTTATGCAGTGTGTATGAACCCTGACCTTCCAGGTATGGGAAGATGACTGTCCTTCAAATCAGTTGCCTTCAAAGATGACTTGAGTCCCTTTTACTGTACTCAAATTTTTGGCTCACAGATACTGAGCATCAACCTCAAATGTTCCTGCCCATAGGGGGAAAGCGTAAGGGGTGAGAGGCTCTGCCCCATCTGTGGAGCGAGTGCCACGGGCTCTAGAGCCCTCAGGGGCAGCAGGATGTCACAGCACAGCTTCCTTGGGAAGCTCTGCTAGGAGAAGCCAGGGTGGAGGCAGCTCCCCTCCCCTAGTCATTGACAGAGTCAGCCCAGCGTGACAACTTAATCTTTTAGATTTCCCCTCCTCATTCCCAAGCTCCTTCCAGGCCTCTTGACAATCCCAAAATGGCAGGCCCAGTACAGGGATGGGGGTCTCAGCACAGGTGGGGGCCATAGAAGTAAATTACCTCCCAGCTCATGCAAGTCCATTGAGATAGGATGAACCTGAAGCAGAGGAACGCTTCAGGAAACCTGGCTGAGAAGATTCGGGCCATAGAGGATGTAATATGCGCTGAACTGTGTCCTCCCCAAATTCATATGTTGAAGTCCTAACCTCTAGTACTTTAGAATGTGGCCATATTTCCAGATGGGGCCTTTAAAGAGGCATTAAGGCCAAATGACGTCATAATTGAGGTAAAATGAGATCGTTCAGCTGAGTTCTAACTCAACTGACTGATGTCTGTGTCAGAAAAGCAGGTTAGGACCTAGATGTGTGTGAACCCAGAGGGACGCTCACACGAAGGCAAGGAGATGGCCATATACAAGCTAAAGTGAGAAAATAAATTCCTGTTGTTTAAGCCATTGAGCCTGTGTATTTGTTGTAGCGACTCAAACTATTAATAACACAGAGGCACAGAGGCGTAGGCTCTTTCCCTGGCTTTTGCAAAAGCCTTCCTCAGTTTTCTCATCTGTGAAGGGGGGAAACAGTCCAACTCACAGGTTGGCAGAGCAGATGTGTCTCAAAGGAGATAACACAGGCACAGTAGGCTGTACGAGAGCTGTCTGGAGAGTGTCCAGCCATGCACTGTGAGGAACAGTATTAACAACGGCTGTGCACCAAATGTGTGATCACAGTCTCTTCAACCCCTGGTTAGCTGTGTGAAGCTCGGCCAGCTCTGTAACCACTCAGAACCTCAGTTTTATTGCACAGGAAATAAAGATCACAACCCTTGTCTACTTCATTTCATGGAGCTGGTGAAAACTCAGTGAGATAACATGTGTGAAGGTTTGAGAAAGCACTTTATGGATGAAAGGAACCACTGTGTCCAGGCCAAGGAGGATGTCCTTCTTCCCAAGAAATGCTTTAAAACCAAGAAATTCAGAGCACTAGAAAGAAGAGTGGGTCTGGGGCCAAGTCACAGCTCTGCCATGTCTGTGGAAGCTTCAGACACCTCAGTCAATTTCAGTTTCCTGCCTTTGAAACAGGGATGCTGACAGTTATGACAGAAGATGCTAAGGCTTTGCTTTCGAATATCCATCAACTACCAGGTGATTCTTTGCTTTCAAATATCCATCAACTACCAGGTGATTCCGTGTACTTGTCTAACCCAAGAAGTTTTCCTTCTCTCTCCAAATGGCATTGTGCTAAGGCAAGGACAGAGGACCCACCAAAGGTCCAGAGAGAAGCTCTTACTCCTTTCCCATCAGAACCCCATTCTGATATACACATGGAGGGCTTCTAAAAACCAAACGTAGAGAACCTAAACACTGCCCTCTCCCTCGCAGCCTTCCTCTGGAGTGAGTAGCAGACAGAGCCCCACCTCCTGCCCCTCTAAGGGTGCAGTCCCTCCAGTCTCCTAGCTCCTCTCTTCCATCATGACTCAGATTCAGGATAAGGGAAAGTATTTGAGATGAGGCAAAAAGCATAACAAGAAGAGTGTCCAAAAACATCTCTGTTAGCAACTTTTATCTATGGAAGGTTGTGTGCAAGACTGGGCCTCATAGAGCATCTGGGTAGAGGGTGGAATTTGCTGTCCTCAAGGGCCTTCCTAATTCTAGGTCGTCTGGCTCCATTAACAAGTAAAAACATTAAGTTGTCAGAACTTGAACTGCTGATCAGAAGGTGAGGTCAGAGCTTATTGATGAGCCATGGAACATTAGCTCTGTAATTACCTACCAGTCAACAGCTGATTTGTCAAAACCACACTGAATGTAATTACTTTTTACTTTGCTAGGTGTGGAGAAAGAATGAGGAAGATGGCCTATCCCATCCTTCTATTTTTGAGGCAACATTCTGAAACTCTAATAAGGAAGCACTCATTGGTCATTGGCAGTTGTGGCATTCAAACAATGTCCTGGAAAAAATGCCCAGAGAAAAATTATGCCCTTGGCTCTGCAGGCACTAAGAATCTGGCTGCCTAGACCACCAGGTGGACAGACAGTTCTGGAGACCCAGTCTTCACATCTTGGAAGGGATTAGGAAGGTATTAGGAAGAGGTAGGAGGATTTCCTTTCCCTGCCAATGGGCTATTACTGTCACCACAGTTAAAGCCCCATGGGTTGTGTTGAGCCCTGCTGAACACCACAAAGGGCTCTTGGTCTTTACTGGAGTCAACTGGGTGAGCTCCTTCTATTGAGCTATCGAGGTGGGGGTCCACAGGGGTTAAGAGAAGGCCTGGCAAAGAGGACTATGTTAGTGAATAGCCCAAGGAGAGTATGGAAAGAAGGGGAAAGAAAGGCAGAGGCAGAGAGAATCAAAACCCTCCCCTGTCGATGGCCTCAGCTAACTATAGCCACAGGCTGAGTTCTAACTCCAAACTCAGCTGACACCAGGGCTAGGCGTGGGGCCACGAGACTATGCTTTGTCTCAAGGGTGGTTTGTAATATAAGAGACTGATGATATGGGGATGAATCAGAGTTCAGGGAAGGACCCTGCGTATTTGGGTATTCTGTACCAGGCACAGAGGACAGACTGGGCAAGGGCCTTAATTCAAGTACTACTTATGCCTAATGTTGTGAAAAGGAATCATTCATCTAATCACTTAAAGATGTCATCTGAAAGGTATCAAATGCCAAAGCTAATCTAAGAATAAATACTTCTTTTTTATTTATTAAAAAATGCCACTTAGAAAGGAATTAGGGAATTCATCAATTGAAAATAAGAAAAAAAGAGAACCTAAGAAAAATAGCTCCAGGCTTGGCAACTTTTGCTCAGCGGCTAGGGTGCCAGCCACATACACCAGAGCTGATGGGTTCTTATCAGCCTGGGCCTGCCAGACAACAATGACAAGTACAACCAAAAAATAGCCAGGCTTGTGGCAGGCGCCTGTAGTCCCAGCTACTTGGGAGGCTGAGGCAAGAGAGGCTAAGCCCAAGAGTTTGAGGTTGCTGTGAGCTGTGATGCCATGGCTCTCTACCAAGGGTAACAGCTTGAGACTCTGTCTCAAAAAACAAACAAACAAACAAACAAAAAAAACCAAGCAAACAAACAAACAAACAAAAAAACAGATCCAGTGCTAGACTGTAGGAAACCTAACTGGGGCAGAATCAATCTAGACTTCCTTCTGAATGTTCTGTATGTAGCCAGCCGCCTGGCAGGGTGGAAAAAACAGGGAATCAGTGGACTTGGCTCCTGTCCTTTCTTCCCTGCTGACTTGTGTGAAAACACTTAGTGAAGGAGGGGTCTTGAATGCAAATGCTCCCTGAGGCAGGGCAGGACGGAAGTGACTAAAGCAGAGGGGTGAGACAGTGGGCTGAGGCCTGCATGGAGCTGCCCCCATCTGAGCACGCAGCCCTCCTCAGCTGCCACTACTTGCAGCCATGTAGGAATTAGGACCCAAGTTCTGTGATGTTTCCATAGACTTGTTCAAGAGATGCTGGAGATCTGGACTTTTATATGAAATCTCTAATTTGTAAGTATTAGAAACTAATTTTTTAAAGCCCCCCCCAAAGTCCCTGGTACATTTTAAAGCCCCCCCAAATGACCCTGGTACATTTTTCTGTTAGGAACTGTGGAGCCCTGAAAACCTTATGGAGATGGTTTTACTGTCTCATTGTCTGACTATAATTCATTCTTTGGGTCTCACCTCCCCCTTCTCGGGAAGGAGAGGAGAGAAGAAGACCCCTCAGCAGTCTTCTGCCTTCACCATCCCTGGCTCCATGACTCCAGAACCCATTGTGTTAACCAGCCCCGTCAGAACAAGATGCTGTGGCCTCCACAGGGCAGGTGGGTTAGTCCTCCAGCTCTCCCAGTCACGGGGAGTGGAAAGCTGATAGCACTTACTCCAGGCTGTGCACACTTTGAAAAGTTATTTTACCTCTCTGAGTCTAGCACTGGATCGTGGAAATAAGACATTGAAACGCTACCCTGGAGGGCTCTCCTGAGGCTTACAATGAGATGAAGCATGTAGCCCAGGGCCTGGAATATAGGAAACGCCCAGTAAATCCTTTCTTCACCCAGGATGTAGGGGCACAAGCACGAAAGTGAAAACTTAATTATCAAAATAATGAAATAAAACCTCCTACCCATGAAGTTCTAGCTAATCTGTCTTAACTACTAGCCTTAACCTTGGCTAATGACAGCAATGATCACAACTAAAATTCATTGTGGAGCAGCATTTCAGAATCTGCAAAGCTCTGTCACTTACCATTTGCATCGAAAGAAAAGGCCCTCTGTGACAGTCTTGTTATTATCCCTATTTTATTTTACTTATTTATTTGCTTATTAATTAATTAATTTATTTATTTATTTTGAGACAGAGTCTCACTCTGTTGCCCTGGGTAGAGTGCCGCAGAGTCATAGCTCACAGCAACTTCAAACTCTTGGGCTTAAGCGATTCTCTTGTCTCAGCCTCCCAAGTAGCTAGGAATATAGGCGCCCACCACAACACCCAGCTATTTTTTGTTGTTGTTGTCATTGTTGTTTAGCAAGTCCAGGCTGGGTTTGAACCCGCCAGCCCTGGTGCATGTGGCTGGAGCCCTAAACACTGAGCCACAGGCACCAAGCCAATGCCCAACTACTTTTTTTATTTTTTAAAATTCTATATTAAATCATAACTGTGTACATTTACTTTTTTTAAGCAGCTTACATTTATTTATTTTTTAAATGATAATTTAATTTTATTTGCACTTGAGTCTTCAGCCCAACTATTTTTAAAGACAAGGTCTCACTCTCTTTTCTCTATTTATAGTGGAGACGACAGGGTCTCACTCTTGCTTAGGCTAATCTTGAACTCTTGATTGGACTTGGTTCCTGTCCTTGCAAGCCTCCCAAAGCGCTAAGATTAATACTGCCTCAGCCTACCAAAGTGCTAAGATTACAGGTCTGAGCCACCACATCTGGCTATTGTCCCCATTTTATAGATGAAGAAACTGAGGCTTAGTCAAACAACATGTCATTTAATTCTGTCATTGAATTCTCTTAAAATCCCTAAGAGGTGGGTATTATCATCCCCATACAACGGATGTCAAAACTGAGAATCAGAAAGGGGAAGTCACACAGTCTGGTAATCACACAGCCAGGATCTCTTCATCTGTCAGATCTTAGTTTAGTGGTTCCCTCCTCCAGGAAGCCCCTCACCTGTGGTCTCCTACCCCTCACCTCGGTTTGGTGCCCTGCCTCTGAGTTCCCACAGAACACGTACAGCTTAGTCCTTCTACTGAAACAGGCTCACATCAAGCTGCTAACTGACTCTCTGCCTGTCTCTCTCGACTGATGCTCTGTGCACTTTGCCTTGCTCACCCGAATTCGGAGCAGTGCCTGCCACCAGGTAGCATGCAAGAAAAATTTATTGGATGAATTCATGTGAACAGAATTCACACCCCTGGCTCACTATCCATCCTCCGGCACAGAGCACGGCACTTTGAAAATAGTAGGTGTTCAATAAAAATGTGTTAAATGGACAGAAGGCTAGCAGATAGGAAGACAAGAGAAAGAGAAGAAGGAAGGAGGGGAAAACGGGAGGGAGGGAATAAAAGAAGGAAAGGCAGGGTCTCTCTTTCTACTCAGACTCAGCCCCCGGGAGCTCTGACACGTGTGGGGACTTGCAGGCGTGAACGAACTGGGAGGCGGGACCTCTAGAGAGCCTGAGCTCTGCCACGAGGTTGCTTGACCTTGGGGGAGTCCCCTCCTCCCTCTAAGCCTGAGTGTCCTCATCTAGCCTCACAGTGAGAGGGCTTGATTCAGCTACGTCTAAGGGCCTACTTAGCACCTGACTCTGCTTTAAGGCCATTTTAAGTGACACTGGAGATCTGCCCACAAGGATTGTGCCTTTGCATGCTGCAGGTGGCTGGCCCCGTGTGTGTGTGTGTGTGTGTGTGTGTGTGTGTGTGTACTAGGCTTAGCTGCCTTCTCAGTGTTAGGTAATGCGTGGGGGTGGGGGAGTGAAACTCAGAGGGAGTTTCACTGTGGAGGGCTACCACAGGGGGCGGGGGCCGGGCAGGGGATGGTCAGGTAAAGGACAGAGGCAGGGAGACGCTCATGAGGGCAGAGACACCAGACGCTGAAGGAGCAAAGGCAGAGAGCCACACCACCCTGGACAAGGTGAGACACAAACACCAAAGGCACACAGAGAACAGAAGAGTCAGCGCTGAGCAGGAAGGCAGGCCAGGGGAGCTGCCAACAACTGCCATCAGTTAGAAAATTAAATGGGGGTCTGGAGACCATGAGGCTTGGGACAGAGCAGCGCTGCTTGATGGCGAGGGAAGGTAGAGGAGAGTGGCCGGACATGCTCCTGTCAGCAGGTGACACGTCTGCGCTGCAGCACCAGGGCTGACTCGGCTGCCCTGCGCTCACACCTTCACCTCTCAGAGACATCTTCAGGGAGGCAGTGAGGGCAGAGGCTGTCCATGCAAAAGGGATTCTCTGGTCTGCTGATTGCAAAGTGGATGATCAGGCTATGTGGAAAAACTCCAGAGAACAGGCCTGGAAACCCAGATCTGCTGATTAGCGGTGGCCTTGAGTCTCTTCCTTTACCCCTGTGAGCCTCACTGTCCTCTGTGAAACAGGGGCACTCATGCTACCTGCCGTCTCCCTCCCCACAGAGTGTGCGGTGGTGGGGTCCACGGCAGCCCTCCCACTGCAGCTCCTTCCCCACCACGGGCCTTCCCTGAAGTCTCTGCTCAAGTGTTGCCAGCCGGGGCGCCTCCCCCAGTCTCCCTGGACAGAACCCCAGCGTCCCTTCCTCTACTTCCTCACTCTCCTTTCCCCATGGCGCGCACCACCCTCTCTGAGGTACACTTCTATATTTATTTCCGTTTCCCTCACTGCAGTATAGGCTTCAGAAAAACGGCAACTTTGCCATTTTTATTCACTGTTGTATCCCCCAAACCTAGAACAGTAGGTATTAAATAACTATTTGTGGGAGGAGGAAAGGAAAGAAAGAAGGGGAAGAGGGAGAGAAGGAGGGAGGAAGAGAGGGCGGGAAGGGGGAAGGAGACGGTCCCGCCGCCACAGTCACAGGGGGTCGCAGGATCAGGAGGAAGGCAGCGTGCTGGGAGAGAGGCTGTGGACGAGGACCTCTCCCTGTCTCAGCTGCTGCTCCTCCTGGTGGGCAGCTCTGGGAGCTCTCTCCACTCCCAGGCCCCTGGCCTTCGGGGCCTCCCTCCCTCCTGCTTCCTCTCGACCCTCTCCCTGCCTCCACCTTGGCGGCCCCCCTCCCAGCGTCCAGCATACTTCCCTGCTTCAGACATCCTGAAGCCTCCCTGCCTGTCTTCAAGGCTCAGCTCTCATCCTGTCTCCTTCACTCATTTTACATCCACCCATTATTCAACAAAGACACTGCTGAGTGTTTGCTGCTGAGAAATTATACTGTGATGCTACGGAGCCCTTGGCCTCCGGGGAACCAGATTCCCTCCATATTGGAAGACAGCCCCCATTCCCTTTGCTGACACCACAGGTGCAGCAGTACCTGACATTGCCGAGGTGCTGCTGGGGCCTAACAGAAGAGCACTCCTGGGACTAAGGAGGGCATCTCAGCCTCAGGCCAAGAGCGAGAAAGGAGGTCCTGGGGTAGGGAATGGTTTGATCATAGACATTCTGCAGTTCCAGGAAGAGACGCTAAGTGGAGACTGGAGAAGGAGGGAGAGTCTGTGTACATCTGTGAGGAGAAAGGGGTGTGAATGGGAGAGGACAGGGTCAGGACGAAAGTTTCTGCTTCTGAGCGTGAGGCCCAGCTTCATCCCCATCAAGCTGTGAACACCTAGGACCCATTAGGATTCATGACGTCTAGGTAGGATCCCAATTCAGAAACGGGACCTGGTCCCTGTCATGGAGTCCTTGTACCAGGGAAGCCTGGTGACGGGGATTATCAGGTATAAGACCTGGGCCCAGACAGCTGCAGTACAAGGCTGAGAGGGTGGAGTTCACATTATGGGCCCCTTCCTCCCTCCTTCCCTTCCGTCCTTCTGTCCTCTTTTATTTCCTTCCTCTCTTTCCTTTAACAAATATTTCCTGGGCACTAGGGCTAGCACACTCTCCAAAGAGGGTAGTCAACACTCACAGCAGCTGGAGGTCAGCATACCTGCCCCATAAAGGGATCTATCACACAATGTTAGTTTTCCTGTTACCCAGAAAGTGTTGTGCGTACTGGGCTGAGACTGCCTGGGATGTGAAGGGTGAGGGGCTGATCAGACTTTTCCTTTGTGCAGATCACACCTATTGTGGAGGAGAAGCAGCACACTCCCCAGCGTGGCTCTCCTGTAATAACTCATTATTTCTGCATGGAGTCTCCCCATTACACTGTCAGCACCTCAAGGGCCAGGAGGGCAGCAGGTGGGTCCCTGTGCCATGGAGCCCATCACATGGTCCAGGGCTGGTCCTTGGCATGTTTACTGAATGAATTATTTCATGCTAGATGAATGAATGGAGCACGTCAGGGCCCACCCAGGCCCAGCCTCCAACATGTGCACTACAGTTTTTGCTGGACTAGAGGGTTATAAGCATGGGAGGGGGATGCTGAGCTGAAAGACCAAGTTTGAATCATGTCCTTTGATGAGGTGGAGGGGGGGACAGACAGTCTCAGCTTTATCATGTAACAGATGCAAAAATGGTGGCACAGAAGGGGCAATTTTCCCAAGGTTTTACATTAAAACAGAGCAAAGACCAGAATTCATTAATAAGTCATCAGATGTCAGAGAAGGAAGGACTGTTAAGAACTAAAGAGTTCAAGGTCATCCTTTTCCAGATGAGAAAACTGATTGCCAGGGAGGGTCTGAATCTCACGAAGGGTCACAGAAACAGTTAGTAGCAGATTATATTCGAGAAGTTTTCTATACACATAAAATAAAGCAAAATAAGGCAAGAAATAGCATCATTTAAACATAATCAAGTGTTGAACTCTATCCTACTCAGGCAGGTGAGCAAAAAGCTTAAAGCCAGTCTCAGACTACCCAACGGAAGTATAATGTAGGCCATGAACGTGAGCTGTTTCTGTAATTTTAAAGTATTAATAGCCACATTAAAAAAGTATAGAGAAACAAGCGATTTAATTTGAGTAGCATGTTTCATTTTACCAAATGTATCTAAAATACTTCACCATGAGAGCAATATTAAACATTTTACTAATGAGATAGTTCTATTACCGAATGACTGTTACTATTTTATGCTAATCCTGAAATTCAATTATGTATTTTACATGCAGAGACAGACCACATCTGAAGTGCTCATGTGGCTCGCGGCCGTGTGCTGGGCAGCAGAGGAAGAGTGAATCAGGGGCAGCTTTGAGGAGCCCCGCAAGAGGGGGGAGTACCCAGCAACTCAGAGAGGAGGCAGAGGACTGCAGGCGGAAACGTCAGGAGTGCTGGGAATGGTTTGATTGCGGGGTTACTGTTGAGAGTCATGTGGGTGAGGAATTGGGGTTGCAGCCCTCTGAGTTGCCCCTCCCTTGTTCTATACAGTTTATTCCAACAGCCACAACCACCTTGCTAATTCACATGGTGCTCTATAGTGTGAAGAGCACCCTCACACTCACTGTGGATTTGTAACTTTACACCAATCCTGTGAAATAGACCCAGAGCAGAAGGGAGCTGCCCCAGGTAACACAGCTGCTAGCAGTGGAACCCAATCCCCATTTCCCCCTGTCCTTTTAGCATACCTGCCCGCCTAGAAGCTGGCGGCTGGAGGAGCCTCTTCCCTGTCCCCCACAAGGGTCTGCACTTTGCACATCTGTGCCTTGGCTTTGCTGGACCTGCCTCCCTCTCACTCTCCACTTGGCCTAATCCTCCCTACTCTACCCAACTTGGGTCTTTTCTCCTTTGGGAGACCCACTTCAATCCTTGTCATCAGAGCCCACATGAATTTCTCCCTTCTATGAACTTCTACTAAGGAAGAATCCAAATTTTTATTATAAAATACGTTCTAAAGATTTCCCTAATCAGATTGTTAACTCCCTCCCATTAAAAGTATAAGAGGGGGTCAGAGAGTGAGAGATCAGCTACCAAGTTCCTGATGTACAACAGCAACTAATGGCAAAGAAGGGTAATTTCAGAAAGAATGAAACAAAACCTAGCCAGGAGTCCGGTTAATTATGAGCTCTAACGAGGCGCTGACAGCTTCCAGAACTAGTACTGGGGGCGGCAGGCTGGGGAGCTCTGGAAGTCTGCCATCCCAGCCTCCCACTGGGACCTGCAGGTAACGCCAGGGAGTTGGACAGGCTGTGCAAGGCTGTCTGTCGCATCACCCACACAGAGAGCAACGCAGGAGGCGGGAAGAAGTCTGGGAGAGGGAGTGTGGGCTGGCCACCCCCCACGGAACCATAAGGAGGATAAACATTGTGTTTGCAAACCCAGCTGGACCCCTCTCCCCACAGAGGCAGAGTTGGATCCAAATTCTGGCTCTACCCTGTGAGGACCATGACAGCCAGCAGGTCAGGACTTTGGTGGCAGTCAGCTTATCTGCACAGGTGAACACATTTGCCTCATGAGGCCTCTGGAAAGTCAAATGAGTTCGCATTTGTGGCTCTCTCCCTCCCTCCTGCCTCTTTCTCCCTCTTTCCTTCTAACACAGGGAAATGGATTAGGAGGGAATAATACAATGCCCTTTGTCAGAAGCTCTCAATACCCACAATAAGGGCTGGTGTTAATTGAGCACTTACTGTATACCAGGCACTATTGTAGGTTCCTACCTGGTTCATGGCACATAATCCTTGGAATAACCCCACAGGTAAGAACTCTCATTAACTTGTCCACAGTCACTGAGCTGGTAAAGAAGGATGCAGGATTCAGGCCAAGGCCATTGGCTTCAGACTTCACACCGCTAGTGCAGCCCAGAAGAGGCCTTCACTCATTTCTCTACATATCTGAAGCTGTTTGCTCCTCTCTTAAAGCACTAATTCTCGTCCTAATCTGTCTGTGCTTGTCTAATCTCCCCAGCAGGCTACCTGACCCAGGGTGGGGCTGCCTGTAGATTATTTGCTGGGAAAGGGAGTTTATATGAAAATGATTTACACTGGAAAGATTCAGTCCAGTCTCACTAGCACCATGACAGAGGGGAACTGGGCTAAACCAGAGGTTACATTTCTTGTCCCGGTTGCTTAACGTGGTGGAGGAAGAACTGAGAAACCAGGCCAGGTCCTTGACTCCTGGCTGGCCTGTCTTTCCTGTCACCAACCCATTCAACCAGGTGGTCTTCACGTTAGCCGGCTGGCTGGCTCCACAAAAACAAATTTCCTAAGGGCATGTGTGCCTGTAGATAGATCGATATTCTTGTGCAAGGCGTTCTGAACCCGACCTTGTCTCACAGAGGCACTTGGCATGGCAGGTCATTGAACTTACACAACTTAACTTCCTTGGGGGGACTCTGAGCTAACCTGGTGGAATCCAGTTCTACGTCACTTCACAGATGAGCGGTGAACTCTGTAACACAAAACAGAAAACCTGCCTTCCAAATCTGCCAGAAAACTCAGAGGGCATTGACCACCTTCAGTGATTTCAGAGTTTTTGCTCTTAGAAAGTGGGAGGCAGCTTGCGGAACTGAATCCCTCTGCTGGGGGTACTGGGAATCCACAAGGCTGCAAGGATTTGGCCCTGACCAACCCTTGACCCACATGAGCCAGGAGCAACCACCCCAGTCCCTGGTTCCACACTCCCTTCTTAGGCTCTGCATTACATTCATGCTTGCTCTGTGCCCTGACCTGTTTTTTCATTTGTTTGGATTTTTTTTTTTTTTTAAGCAGTCTCATTCTTTCACCCTTGATAGAGTGCTGTAGCGTCATAGCTCACAGCAACCTCAAACTCTTGGGCTCAAGTGATCCTCTTGCCTCAGCCTCCTGAGTAGCTGGGACTATAGGTACTTCCTACAACCTCCAGCTAAGTTTTTCTATTTTTAGTGGAGCCAGGGTCTCACTCTTGCTTAAGTCATTGGCTTTCAGACCTTGAACTCCTGAGCTCAAGCAATCCACCCTCCTCAGCCTCCTAGCCCTGACCTGTTCTTATCTCTATTCAATTAAAAAAAAAAAAAAAAAAGTCAGTCTGAGGTTTGCGGTGTGGAAGCTCAACTGTCACTGCTTTCCCGGCCCTGAGGACTCCTATGTGCTAACACCTACCAGCAGTTGCTCTCCTAACCCTGGTGCACGGGGAACACACCCAGCCTCTCAGGAATCCAACAGGAGCAGAAAAACAGTGAGGGGTAGGAAAGGATGGGTGAGGAGAGAGAGAGAGGAGCAGAATGTCTGTATGCGAATATCTATCGCCGGACATGCAGAACCACTGAGAATGCTTTTTAAAAAATCTTCATGGGTTTGGATTCCAGTTTCACCACTTACTAGCTGTGTGTATAAATTCACTTCTTTAAAGTGTTGCTTTTCTTGATCATAAAATGGGGATAATTATCATACCTTTCTTTTAAGATTGTTGGGACAAAAAAAAAATGAGATGACCCCTGTAATCCTGGGTCTATGCACAGTGCCCAGCACATAGTAAGTGCACGGTGACTGGGGGCTTTGGCTACTGTGATGGTCCTTTCATGTTTTCTGAGACTCGCAGTTTTCCTCTATGGGCAGAGAGAGTCACTCCTCCTTCCCCAATGCCATGCTTAGGCATCCATCCATCTATCCATCTACTCTACCAACGTCCATCAGCTTTCACTCTGTGCCAGGCCCTGGGCCAGGCATTGGAGGCCCAGAGGAGGAGAAGAGTCATCTACCCCGTTCCCTACAACTTCCCTGACTCTCCTCTCCTGCCCCAGCTTCCCCACCCTCAGTTATCAGCTCTACCCAAGTCCTCTGGATTCCCAGGGCAGTGTCCTGCACACCCCACCGTGTACAATCCTCAGTGTCCCCTCTGTCTCTCTCCATGTGAATTGCAGTAAGCCCCACCTGGTTATTCTGATCTCCCTCCTGCTGTTCCCCTCTCCTCCCTGCTTGCTCTCTGCTGTTCACAGACTACGCAGGTGAAGGTTTAGGAGCACATGGTTCTTTCATCCCCACAGTCCACGATTGTGTCACCAGAGAATTCAGGCCTCTGTGATGGGTTTTCACCAAGATTTTGGGCTTCCAGGTCCCTGACCTGGAGAAAGTCCCCTGCTGCAAGGCGTCTGCTTCAATTCTTCTGCATTTGCAGAGACACACACAGCCCTGAGATCCCTCCAATTCCTTGTTCCCCAGCTGGTAAGAGATGCTGGGATTGGACTAATCACCTTCTAAATAAATGGCACAGTGACAAGCATAGTGGGGGGAGAACTGGGGCCGCACAAGCTGGTGTTTTCAATTTAGAGGCCATGCATTATTTACACTGCCATTATTCCCCTCAATTTGACTTCACGCTTTAGCCCTAATTTCAGCATAATCAAAGCCAATGAATATTTAATCAGGATTGCTTCCAGAAATTGAGTAATGCCATTAACATAATGGCCTCAGGACTTCAAAGCTGCTTTCCTTCAAATGCATCTGACTTACACCTTTCCCCACCCCCTTCCCTTTAACCAGTGATATTTGGAACGGAGGAGAATTTGGGACAGAAGACAGGCCCTTTACAGTTTTTTCAGGTGTCAGAAAGGTGGCTGGCACAGGGGAGGAGGACTGGACTGGGAATTTGAGCGTGGTCCTGGTAAGAGGAAGACTCGGGAGGATAGCCAAATTCTGAGGGTGGACCCATTTTAAGGCACTTGCATTTATGAAAATGCCAAGTTTTCAGCCACATTTCCAAGGGGCTGCAAACCTGGACCTTCAGTGTTGGGTTTCCAAACATAGCCAGTTTGGGAAGTACCACCACCAGTTCCCTCCAGCTCTGAAAGTAGACTCCACTTGACTCACTGGCCTATAGGTCCATGGAGCTCACCACCCCTTGAATTTATTTTCCAGCATCTCTGGATGAAGGGCCCCCCTCCTAATGCCACAGGCTGCCCACCCTGGCCCTGGATCTGGCCATGAGGCCTCATAGAGCAAGGGTGCTGCTTCTGCCCTATGACAACTGGGGATGTGTAAGAAATACAAGAGATGCTTCATCTCTTTCTCTACTATCCCTGCCCTCAGGTGGCCAGGTGCCAGACACCCCGCCAGCCTCTGTGGGGGAAGCACACACATCAGAATCTGCCTCCACCCACCCGAGAGCCCTCTGAGAGCATCTTTAGGTGGCTGGGCAGAATTTCTGAAACACTGTTACTTTGTCACCTCCTTTAAGCCCAGAAGGATCTGCATATTCCCTCCATAGTGTCAAGCTGGTGACCCTTGCAAGGTGACCCAGCAAGATGGCTCTAGGACCTGGAAGAATCTATGGGTGTTACACGTTAACACTGGGAGATTTCTTAGAACCTTTGGGGCAATCACATTGTACAAAATGGGAGGCGGGGCCCACGGTCACAGCTGTATAGTGGAACGATAGGGCTTAGAACACAGTCACAGGGACCTCACATTCCTTGCCTAGGGCTCCTTTTATAAAACACCTGTGGTCATCAATGTAGAAAGCGATGCCATGGCCCTTCCAGTGCTTGCTTACTTGAACAGGGGAGACAGGACTGTGAAGATGGAAATATTCTTAGGAGAGGCTTCACTCAGGTCTGTTGGGAGATCAGGCATCTCTGGGTGAGAAGGTGAGAGTTGGGGAGCTGATAGAAATTACAGTAATGTGCCCTATGTGCAGAGCCCAGTCTGTAGTGAAGATGGAGAGGTGGAAAGGGGTATGGGGTGCTGTGAGCACACAGAACCAAGGGCAGCATTTAGAAAACTTCAGCCACCGCCTGCGCCCCTGACATCCCTCTGCTTGCCCCCACCTTCCCTGGGAAGCCCCTGCCCGTGCCCCTGGCAGGCCTGGGCATCCACACCTCCTTCCCACAGCCCGTGTGCTGCCTTTCTCCCCTCTATTGCTTGTCTGTGTTCACTCAGGCCTCCCTCGATGGCTCAGTCCTGGAGAGCAGGGGTGAGGCCGACATTTCTTTATATCCCTGGGAGAAATGGACCTCACTCTCTAGGAGTCACCAAGCCAGCCCCTGTCAGTAGAGGATTCGGCTGCTCTTCACCAAGCAGGACAGGAAGCCGTAGCCTTGACCCACTATCCTGCAGGGCCAGGGAGCTCACCAGGGCCAGGGAGCTCACCAGGGTCTGGCTTCATCCTTAAGCATCACCAAAGCACAAAGCAAGTCCTCATTCCTGATAAGAGGCACGTAGAAAGGAAAATGTCCTGTGCTGCCACCTGCAGGCCACTTCCAGCAAGGCGTCCCCTGAGTCCACTTTGCTCTTCCTCAGAGAAGGCTGGGGTGGGAGGGGGTGTCTGTGGAGCCCTTGGGGTGAAGTCGCTCCACACTGCACGTCTCACTTCACCTAGACGACAACTCTCCAAGGTAGGCATTATCATTCGCAGTTTACATATGGGGAAAGTGAGGCTCGGACCAGTGTGGTAATAGGAAAGATGAGAGCTGGCTCCCTATTTATTGACTTCTGGTCCAGTGATTCTTCCCACTGCTCCAGAAACCAATCCAAATAAACGAATCTCTAATTGGGGTATTTCAGAATTGACCAGACAGATGGAAAAAACAGCAGCGATTTCTAGCAGCTTCCTTGGCATCCCCCAAATCACACAATGGCATCATTCATCTACCCCATAAATTTTAGCCCTCGAGACACTCCCAGAATGAAGAGAAAGAACAGTGACAGAAACCTCTCCACATCTGCAACCTGAAGTCACTTTAAGAGGTAAGTACAGATGTTCTGGGGCTTGGGTTGACGTGAGGGTCTCACCCCTGTTAGTCTGTGCGAGGCACGGCTGAACATTAGAGAAGAAAAGGATATATCCAGTTTAGGGAGCCTCAGACCCAGACCCTGGCCCTGGTCCCACCCAGATCCCTCAGCCTGACGGTGGCTCAAACCCTGGAGCCAGTTACAGTCACAGGGTGATTCCTGAGGCGGGGCTGGGGCTGGGGCTGGACTGAGCCGCAAATGGCCTGGTCTCTTGTTCTTGTTGTCCCCCTCCTTATGCCCCAGGCCATAGTGACCCCGCAGCCTGGGATATATGCTGCTCCACATGCAGCCAAGCCCTGGTTTGGGGTGACCTCAGCTAGGCCCCAGGCACCGAGAATGCCTGTCAGCCTTGGGGCCAGTCCAAAAGCACGTGAGTGGGATGTGGGCATAGGGAGCCATGGAGCACTGCAAAACGGCAGAGCTGACGGAGCAGGGCAGTGACAGACCAGAGCGTATGGAGCCATGGAGGGGCAGCAAAGCGGCAGAGCGGACCGGGCAGGGCAGTGACAGACCAGAGTGTACGGAGCCACGGAGGGGCAGCAAAGTGGCAGAGCTGACGCAGCAGGGCAGTGACAGACCAGAGCGTACGGAGCCACCGAGCGGAATCAAAGCAGCAGAGCTGACCCGGCAGGGCAGTGACAGACCAGAGTGTACAGAGCCACGGAGGGGCAGCAAAGTGGCAGAGCTGACCGAGCAGGGCAGTGACAGACCAGAGGGTACAGAGCCACGGAGGGGCAGTGAAGTGGCAGAGCTGACCGGGCAGGGCAGTGACAGACCAGAGCGTACGGAGCCACGGAGCGGCAGCACAGCGGCAGAGCTGACCCGGCAGGGCAGTGACAGAGCAGAGCGTATGGAGCCACGGAGGGGCAGCAAAGCGGCAGAGCTGATGGAGCAGGGCAGTGACAGACCAGAGTGTACAGAACCACGGAGCAGCAGCAAAGCGGCAGAGCTGATGGAGCAGGGCAGTGACAGACCAGACTATGAGCCCAACCAGTACATGGGGAGAGGGTAGCCACTGGGAGAAGAGGGGGAGAAGCCCAGGATCTCAGAGCCTTCAGACCACCTCAGCCTACCTTGTCGTTTTGACCCAAAGAAAAAGGAAACTGACCAAGGCCACCTGAGATGTTGGTGGCAGAGATCAGACCAGAACCACACCTGTCTGCTCCTCACTCTGGGTTCTCCCACTGCTCACCCACGAGCATCTGAATCACAGTAATGCTTGTGTCCTGTAACTCAGTCAGCTCACAACAGCCCCTGTGCTTGTCAGCCACAGATTCTCATCATCATTTAATGGACATGGAAACCCAGGCTCAGATGGGAGACTAGCCTGCTGGAACCCAGCATGGCATGGGCATTCAGCACCTCCGTTCTGTTCCCTGTAGAACAGGGACAACAATGCCTTCTTTGCAGAGGTGCTGTAAGAACATAAAGCACTTGATAAAGAGTAGACAATCAATTATTGTTTGAATATTATTATGTTCACATTTGTATCTGTGTCTTTCTGTTCCAGGTGCTGTTTGCTATGGCGCTCATATTCCATCACCCCGCCTCAGTGGAATCCAATGTCCACCTGAGGCCTGTGGATCTGAGGCCAGTGGAGCCTACTCTGTCCATGTGCATGAGGACAGAGGTGCCAGGGAATCTGCACATTCCGCCCTTACTCAACCTGAACCAATACCTGCTGGGGATTTGCAGATAAATTACCCCGACTCTCTGTCCCTTGCTGGGAATAACTGCAAGGCATATTCCACACTGTCTCCCAGAGTGAGCTGGAATGAGCCTCTGATGCCAAACAGGTAACACTTCCAATAACGTACCTCGATTGCCTTCCTTCCCTTTTCTGTCTTATTTTTCCCTCCCTCCTGGAATTTCCTCACTTTCCAAAAAATTATTTGTATTCAGGGTCTCGTCTCAGGGTCTGCTTCTGGGGCAACCCAAACTAAGCCCCCTCTTTACAGGCCCCCTTGCCTTCCCCTTGCCTCTGCCCAGAAGGGGCTAGTGACGCTTCACACACAGTGAATTGTACCCAATGCCAGCACTCTGCTGATAGAGTCCCTCTGTTTTGGTTCACAGGAATCCAGCTCTTTGGGGCAATATCTCCAAAGCAGTCTCTGAAGCTAGAACAAGTTACCAGCATGCACAGGCTTTCTCTGATGGGGCCTCATTCCTGGGGCACCTAGTGCTCTTCTCCAGGATGGCCAACAAGGAGAGGGCTGCTCAGCACAACTGAAGTGCACCACATTTAAACAGAGGATGGGGCTTTGTTCCTGCAGCAAACATGGGAGTCTGTCATATGTGGAGGCTCAACTGCCAAGGGCTTTGCTTAGGAAGAAACTGGTCTCGGTGTTCAGAGGAGAACAATGTAAAATGACATTCCCTTTTGAGAAAGGTGGCATGTGGCCCTGACAGGTGGGAGGGATGCCTGGCTCCTCCTGCTGCCATTCTGTCTGCACATGACTCTGCTGTTTTCCAAGATTATTAGAACATGAAGTCATCTCTTACCTTCCTAAAAAAAGAGCCAAGAAGGAAAGGAAGGTGGTCAAGAGGTTTTGATCACCTACTATGTGCCTCAGATCTCAGCTAATCGTCACAAAGTCAGTAAGTCCAATAGTATTATCTCATTTATACAAGAGAGGAAATTGTTTCTGAGGGAAAGGGTGAACCCTGCCCAAAGCAGGTCTTGCAGCACATGGAGAGGTCAGTCTTCAAACCAGGTTTTTCTTACTCCTATCTTTGTTCTTTCCTTCCATCCCCACCCCAGTGGGGACACTGTGTCAGTGACAGGGCTTGTGGCATCAGAGGTGACCTGAGATGAAAACTCTTGGCTGAAGGGAAGTTTGAACACTTCAGGCAGATTTTACTGTCCGCATGATCCCCAAAGCCCAGGAGTGGTAAGAGCCTTCAGCCCTTCTCTTCATGACCCTCTGGCCACACCCAGGTCCTTGCTGCTGCCTGCTAGGATGTTTCTTCTCTTGAGTCCCTACCCTCAAGAGCCAGCCCCACTCCTCTAGATCTCAGCCTCTTCATCTGTAAACTGAGAAGTTACATCACTGTAAACTGTAATATCTGTCTTACCCCATCCCTGGTTGTTTTTAGCATCATATTAGACAATAGATATCGAAGTGCTTTACCACTGTGAAGATGCAACATACTTGGTGGTGATTAACAGCATGGAGACTATCAAAATATAATTTAATTCACAGCGAGGGTCTGCTGGCTGCCCGGTTTTGTGCTGGGTTATCATACATTCACCAGATAGATTTTGAACCTTCACTCAATACAAGTTCCTGTTCTATGAAACAAACATCACCCTGATCCCCAAACCAGGAAAAGACCCAACAAGAAAAGAAAATTATAGACAAATATCACTAATGAATATAGAAGCAAAAATATTCAACAAGATCCTAATAAACAGAATCCAGCAACACATCAAACAAATTATGCGCCATGACCAAGTCAGTTTTATCCCAGGGTCTCAAGGATGGTTCAATATCTGTAAATCTATCAGTATAATTCAGCACATAAACAAATTAAAAAACAAAGACCATATGATTTTTTCAATTGATGCAGAAAAAGATTTTGATAATATCCAGCATCCCTTCATGATCAGAACACATAAGGAAATTGGTATAGAAGGGACATTTCTTAAGCTGATAGAGGCCTTCTACAGCAAACCCACAGCCAATATCGTATTGAATGGAGTTAAACTGAAATCATTTCCACTCAGATCAGGAACCAGACAAAGCTGCCCATTGTCTCCACTGATCTTTAACATTGTAATGGAAGTTTTAGCCACCACAATTAGGGAAGAAAAGGTGATCAAGGGTATCCATATAGGGTCAGAAAAGATCAAACTTTTGCTCTTCTCAGATGATATGATTATATATCTGGAAAACACCAGGGATTCTACTACAAAACTCTTAGAGGTGATCAAGAAATAGAGCAGCGTCTCAGGTTACAAAATCAACATTCATAAATCAGTAGCCTTTATATATACCAACAATAGTCAAGCTGAAAAAAACAGTTAAGGACTCTATTCCATTCACAGTAGTGCCAAAGAAGATGAAATATTTGGCATTTTATC